>JAQFJA010000010.1:4503963-4517468 GCA_029874485.1 Naso brachycentron | reverse complement strand
ATTGTTGGATTTTTATTTTTATTTTTCTCTTCTAGTTGAAATAGAAGTTTGAAAAGAATAAGAATAAGAATATAGGTGCAAAAATAAAAACATAGTACTCATACTCTTCTGCTCTCCACAGATTTATGTTGCAGCCCCTTGAAGAGTCAAACAGTCTGGTTGGAAACTAGAAACCAGGGATTTAAGTTAGATTTTTAAAGCAGAGCTGTTCTGCTTACGAACTGCGTTATTGATTTGAATGGAAACTGACTGAAACAAAAATATTAGCAGATAAAAGACCAAATGAACATGATGGTGAAATCCATCCATTGATTGAGCTTCCAGGCATAAGACACAGTCATTTTAAAAAGAGTCTGGTCTAAGGCCTGCTTTACTCTGAGAGGCGTGTGTCAAGTAGGTCCCCTCCATTTTTTTGTATATAGTATGTGTGTGCGTCTGTGTTTGTCTGTGTTCATGTATCATGAGCAGACAATGCATTCAGCTTTGTGTTTATTTGTATTTGGCAGAAAATGCCTCCCAGCATGGAGGCACAAACAATCCAGATCCGCAGCATCACTCACCTCGTCTTCTGTCTTCTTCTTCCTCTCCCCGGTATTAAGTATCACTCACTGGTACTCCAACACTGTCAAACTCAATTTCAAAGTTTTTCATCTGCCAAATCCAGCTGCATTTTCCGGCTCAGATTCATGAGCACGCTGCGGTCTGGAAACAGAGCCAGGAAGAAGTCAGTGTGATTGCCGAATCTCAACAAGCCAGTGTAGCATTTCAAAGTGTGCTATCATTCTGGAAAACGCCGGCCCTAGCCCAGCTTCTGCTGCGGCTGTGTATAGAGAAGTCAATACTGCTCTTAATTAGAGGAGTGCATCCCAAACACGCTCCTAGTTACTGACATATTTACAGACATTAAAGTTTTGGATTTAAATTTGTTTTCATACATTCTAATTTCCTGTCATCAGGCATTAGTCACAAAGGGAAGTCTTGCTAAACAAAGTGCTTTCTTGACACAAGGGGTCTTCCATTTTGCCACTGCTGGAAAATGTGCTACATTTGCCAAGTCCGCTAATCAAAGCAAGCTGAGCGGAGAATATGTGTGTTATTTATGACATGTTAAATTTGGCTGGTCTGCTTCCCCTCGCTGCGTTTCTCTGCATCTCCGCCCTGAAATAAATTTCATTTAAGCAGAGCAACACAGCTTGGGCCACAGCTTACTAACCATGGGAAACGGTGTTATTGTAAAGATAAGAATGCTTAAGGCGAGTTAGTCCATATATTATCCCCATTTTTTTCCACTGGGTGTTTGTTTGCCTTGGAGATGAATGCAGTGTGTCTCCCTCTGGCCCAAGGCTGAGCTTTCCTTACTTGAGGCTGCACGGGAGATGTGCTACATACAGACGAAGAGAGGAAGACAGAGTCGGTCTACTTTTATGAAATGTGTCGTATTGTTGGTGCCCACTCTAGCGTTGCAGAGCAGTTCTCCCTTATTCAATGATCCTTTGGCTAGTGTGTTCATATTTTTAAACCATTCTTTGCCAATGATAATTACAGTAATATGCGCTCAAATGGATGTACATGCCTCATTTAAACTGTTGAAATCAATATTTTAAATATGCTGTTTTTCCAACTGATGAAACATCTCATTACATTATAAAGCACAGCAATTACAGTGCACTAAATGGCACTTAAATCGAGTGTCTTAAGATTTACATTTCTTAACTAAATAAGAGGAATGCCAATGAAATGTATGGTTGCATTTCTTTTTATCAATCTGCCAGTTTTCAGTGTCTCCGCGTATTTTGCTGCTCACAGTCTTAAAAGGCACTTTTTTGGTTTGAAAGAAGTTCCAGTGAAAAACCTCTCACTGTAGGGTTCGTGAGTTTCTGGATATGTTACAATAAGATGTTACTGTACATGTATGTGCATACTTGTATGTGCACATAAAAAAATAAAAATGCAGCTCCACAGCTCCATTAGTGGTCCACAGCTCCAGAGGGCACCTTTAATTAAAAGTAGGCACACAATAATACCAGAATACTTAATTACAAGCTGAAACTGTGCTTTCATAATCTTACTTCATTCGAGAATACTGAAGCACTATCAGCAAAATGCACTTTAAAGTATATTTTGCATGTGAAATTGTGATCTGCTTAGTTATTACTGTAGTGGTTATAGCTGTCATGTAAATATAGTGGATAAAAAAGTGCTGTATTTTGCTCTGAAAAGTATCGTAGTGTAGTTCAGTTTCTGATTAATTTATGTCCCAGTGTCAAGGGAGTTGGCGCGTGCTCAGTTCATAAAACTTACAAGACTCATCAGATGCAGACTGCGGGTACAAGTCTGTCAAAGGACTACTTCTTCAGTCGACATTCTCCGTCCACTGTTTGTGTATTATTAATTTGCAAAGGGACTGTTTTTGTTATTATTATCGTGCACTTAGGGCTGCGTGAGGCAATTGTGAATCAAAACATACCAGAGCTTTTTTTTTTTTTTTTTTTCCTATAGGGTAAAAATAATGAATGCAACCAGCTCTATTTCCGCAGTACTGTGTCAGCGCTGGAGAAAAGTCTAGCTATGCAAGAGAGAGATTAAAAGTACAGTATGAGGATGTGGAAATGTATTTCATTAACAATTATATGCCAATTTTAAATACATCTGATGCTTGTAAGGCACAATAAATGCATTGCCAATAAATGATAAATTATCAAATACAAAATTTGCCAAGATTTAATGTAACTTCAAGTGGAAACCACACCCACTTCTGACCTTTATCTGAATAGAATAATAAAAGTGTTCTCCATAGCCATTACACTGGCCCTGTCCCAATATCCATACTTGCACCCTTGTGTCCCTCACTTGCACGTTTATGCTAAAGGGTGCAAGACCGCAGGGTGTCCCAATTCCCTAGTTTTGTTCTCCAGGGGTAATTGTAGCCGCCCTCCTTTGCCCTCAATGCACCTTTTCGGCAAGTGCGTATCAAAACACACTCCACCAAAGGCTGTTACTCAGAATCCCTGTCAAGTTGTGATGTTTCAAACAGCTAACTAATGGAGAAACAAAACGGAGTAAAAAAAAAAAAAAGTTTTTTTAAACAGATCCTGTCACATCACAGCTATTATTAGAGGGATCCATCGCTTCATCACCTTAGGGCACAGTGCGGGTATTGGAACAAGGCCACTATAGTAGGGTTCTCTGTGTGTTCTGATTGGAACCCTTTCAAATGGTTCAAGATGGAACCTTTTATGTTATTTTCTAGTAGAACCTATGGAAGTGTTTTACCAGGAATCACAAAATAGTTTTCCCAAGGGGACAAGCCAAAGAACCCAATATGGTTGTAGTTAGCACTCTAATTTCAAGGAGTGCATGGGACAGTGTGTGTGTGTGCGCGCATGTGTGTATGGGGGTGTGTCTGCGTGGGTGTGTGCATGTTTGTAACTTGATTGAGAGTTTATACTATTTTAAGTGTGTCGGTACACATACAGTATGTGCATCTTGTGTGCTAACATGCCTGTGTGATTGCTGCTCGGACTGTGTGAGATAAACAGGACATGCTCCAAGGAGTGGGCTGATGGCCAGTGGACACAGCTGAGGAGGCAGCTGTGAGGAGGAGGAGAGGTGGAAGGAGTGGGGAGGGGAGGAAGAAGAGAGACGAGGGTGGGATGGGAGGAAAGCAGCACACTGTGGAGGGCAAAGTGCCCTGACAGCCACAGGAGTCGCAAAGTGGGACCTCTCCAGGCTTGACAGATGGACAGACAGGGCTACGCCCCGCTGGCAGACTCTGGCTCTTAATGCCAGCATGAGCATACAGACACATCAACATGCACTTGCAAGCACACACTCACACACACACATGCCCCAGTACAAGTTTGAAGAAATTGCAATATGATGGACACCAAGAAAGTAACATTGCCAACAGACACAGACATCCACAGAGTACCTATCTCAGGATAAAGAGGATAAAGAAAATGAACACAACCAACTTTCTCCATTGTTTTACTTCAGTGCTGAGTTGTGCCAGAAACACAGAGCGAGAGCTGTCTAAGGTCATTTGTCAGGAGGAATAAAGGTGAACCAAGACCAAAGGTTTTATTTCTTCGATTCAGGACAGTGCCCAAAACCGCAGGGAGCTGCTAGGCATTGACTTGTGTGTAGATCAGCTAGCCTTTGCTTTTCCATCCATGTGGGACACAAAGGACAGCACTGGCCAAGATGTGAGACGTGCAATGAAGCTGATGGAGGCAGGAAAGAGAGGAGGGGAGAATTCAATCAGTGTTGACCATCTGCCAGATCACTTGTAGCACCAAAGGTGCTGCTCCCCTGTGCAATATCTCTGGACTCTGAGTGTGTGGCACGCATGGCGAGGCCCTGACAACGAGTAATCCCTTGATCCCATGACATGCAGTTTCAGAGTTTATACTTGGTTGGGTTAGCAAATCTGAAATTAATTAAATGCAAAAAAAACCCTGCAATGTACTGTATGTCCTTAGTGCTCCTCTTCCCATAAATCAATTCCAGCTATTATTTATATAACTTTATACTTGGCTCTGAACTCTTGTGGGTGCTCTAACAGTTCTCAAAGTGTATTTACTTAGATGTAGTCCAGGATTATGTCTTGAGAGATACATATCTGTATAACAAGTAAAACACATAATGGATGTTAACATGCATTATAATACAATGGTCCTGGGGGCAGGGGACAACTTTCATGGTGAAGGACTATCTAAAAGATGATATGTTTTGATGATAAATTACAATATAGCAATATAACAGAAAATCTGGACCAGAATTAACAAGCAATAATGCTTAAAGATGTATACTGTGAATAATTGTACATTTTTATTTTCTTTTACACCAAACCTTAACTGTATCTGCCTTGTAGAGCCATGTCCTCTTGTGCTTCTCGGTGTGTAGAGCTGTGTCAGTGCAGGGAGAGAGGATCTAATAGCATCCTCGCCACTGGTTCCAGTTTCTGGAGGGGTAGCGGCCGGTTGGGTGACAGCAGCTAAGCAGCGACACATTTGAAAACCACAGATATCATGGCCCTGGTTTTCACTTTGGGTTCGCAACAGCTGCAACCAGCAGCCTACGACAAACAGTTGATGAGTTATGGAAGGGGGGGTGGGGCTAAAGTGTAAGAATGGCACAAACTATGACCAATAAAAGTGTGTGTTTGTGTGTATGTGTGTGTTTTCTACAAAGTTAGGCGCGTTC
Organism: Naso brachycentron; assembly: GCA_029874485.1. Taxonomy (NCBI): domain Eukaryota; kingdom Metazoa; phylum Chordata; class Actinopteri; order Acanthuriformes; family Acanthuridae; genus Naso; species Naso brachycentron. The sequence continues at coordinate 4,512,263 of JAQFJA010000010.1, read as the reverse complement.
GAGGAGAGGTTTAGAAGTTATGCACCTTTTTGTTACAGGCCACACGCATTGCCAGGCCCGAAAAGTTAATCAGCTGTCTTTTGGCTCATGACCCTTGACCCACACACTTAACCTCCATGCCAAATTTCAGCCTCCTGGGGCAAAAACTGTGGCTGCCAAAGAGAGAGGAATTTTTGTGGACCGACCAACTAACCGACCGACCTATGGAGCTGCTGGTCACAGCTAAAAACTACAATGCTAAAATATTCAGCAATACTTACATCTACAGAAAGTTAATGGAACTACAATCAGTCACATAAACTGAATTTTTTAAAAACAGTTTTAACAGTCATTAGAAAAATTACATTGAATGAACAAAGAATAGTTGCATTGTTAGGACAGTTTGAGCAGGGTGACTATTAATCTGTGATGCATTTCAAAACCAACCTTCTCAACACTGCCTCTGTTGTATGTTTCCTTCTCAAATCTCTCAAATGTGAATTCAGTCAGTAGTTTTAACAGTAGGCTATGGTAACGGCAAAAAGTTTTGGACAAGCGGATCTTCTAACCTTCAAGTGACAGTAGATAAAATAACAGTGGATCACAGAAGTCATTATTTATCATCTGGGAAAGATAAATATCCATACAAAAGTTCAGTTGTTGTAAAATATTTCAACAACCAACCAACACTGAGGCCTCCAGAGTCATGCTGTTTTAATGGTCAAAATATTCTGTGCATTCAAAGTTCTAGAGGTCCCTGGGACAACAGTACAGTTCAGTTTAGGCTACGTCTTGACTGTTATACAGTATCCCTGTGGGTAACATTCAGTTACAATCCAGGCTTGCTGGAATTTTATTGAGACGTGACTCAGCCATCCCACTTCATTGGACTTGATGCTAAAACTCAAACACAAAAATTAAGTCAGTGCCGTATTGATATTTCCATTTTCATTTCCAATACTAACTGAACTGTAAATACAGAACACAAAGAAGAGATCCAACCCAAGGCTATAAACAAACAAAGATGTCATGAAGTAGCGTGGGATCATGGGATATGTTTATTTCATTGTTAAACGGCCACCATTGCAGATGGACTGTATCCGACTGACTCAGGCAGAAATGTTCGCAGATGAAGTAATGTGTACATGTTTTATACAATGATGCCTTTGGTCAAGTTTGTCAACTTTCTTCCTCATTCTCTGACTGTGTTATCCTGAAAGTCCTCCTGAAGTCCTATCCTGAAACAGGTGACTTGATAAATTGTGTTTCAACATTGTTAGAAACAATTGTACAGAACTCAGCAATTTGTACAAAACTCAACAACCAAAGATATATTGGTATCTGCTACATTGTCTTTACTATGCACTGATATTAAAACAGTTTTTCAAGGCTAGAAAAAACGCTTGGACCAGTGATTTTAAATGGTGTAATTACATATTTTATTCAGTAGAGTCAGTTATTACTTTATTTAATAATCTAATAACTAATAAGTGAAGTGTTTACTGTTCAGAGCACTAATGTTTGGGAAAAAAAAGTTTGTTAAAATGTAAGATATTCTACCCTACCTCCATAACATATTTTTGTCACAAGTGTTTGATAACCACATCCAACCAATACTGTATATCGGCCAGTATATTGGATATCAGAACTTCCTTGCTATTGGCTTTGTCCTCAGCCCCAAAATACCATATCTGTCAGGCCCTGATTTTAACATGTAACATGTTACATTAAATGTTTAAAGTGATTTTAAAAAATATATTCTACCACGTAGCACAAAACTGAATAATGTCTGAGAAGTCAGAGAAGCAGAAACGTGACAGCCTTCTTTACCAATGTGTGTTGATGTCTCTTTAAAATATAATTGATGCAGAAAAAGAGCACTTGGGTGTGTAAAGAGCAGTGAAGGCACCATTCAAATCAAAGCTGTTCTCCTTGGTGCCACAGATCTCTTTGCCTCTCCTGCAGTGCTTTACAAAACAGTGGAAAAAGCCGAGGAGAGAACGACAGGAAGAGAAGGGCTGCAAGGCTGAAAGAGTGGAGGATGAAAAAAGGAGGTGGAGTAGGAGGACAAGCAGAAAAGAGGAGGAGCAGAGTGATACCATTTAAATTGATTCCACGACCTGCAGGCCTGCATTCTGCCACGCTTTCTTGCAGCTCTAGCCCTCTGCCATTCCCATCCAGGAAGCACATCTGAGGAGACTTGCAGCTTTTCCCCTCACATTTTCTTAAGGGCAGGTATTTTCATCCCAGGGTATTTCACAGCTCTTCCATGGCCATCTTCTTCTCCTATCCTCCACACTGTCACAACCATTCAGCTGCTGTAGGCTTCAGCACCAGCCCGAGCACACTGTTATTTTTTTTACAGAAAATCTGAGATCCTTCGCTGCTCTCATTCCATTTTTTTTTCCCATACTTCCTTCTTTTGCCCTAAAGCCCGCCATCTTGGCATGCATCCCTCTCTAATCTCCCTTTCCCACTTTTGCTTTTTCTCTCCTTCACTTTCTTTCAATGACTCCCCTTCCCCATCTCATATCTCATCCTCTCTTCAACCTCTTTTCTTTGTTTCCCGCTATCTTTGTTCTTCCTCCTTGCCATATGTTCCGTTTCTCTCTCTGCCTCTGACTTGAGTGCCATTTGATGAGACCTGGATTGAGAGCAGTGGAGTATCATTGCTGTGCAGCAGTGTACCCAGGAGAGGATGTCAGGGAAAGAGACAGGCCCTCTTCACATTAAATATCATCTGACACCTAATCTGCTGCACCTTCTGCCGCTGTGATGAGAGGAGGAGGACGGAACTGCTCCCCATGCTGCAAGGAACAGCCCCCATCTTTCCCTTTGGTTCACGTCGGTGCATGGAGGAAGAGGAGCCACGTAATTAATACATCAAGACAAAGACTGTCCTGAGCCTGTCTGTCTCTGAGAGCAAGAAAGAGGAGGAAGAAATGGCGACAGACTTTTAAACAGCACCCGCTTTCACTGAGGAATGAAATCAATGAGCTATGTCAGAAACAACAATCGAAGACCCCCCCGCCTCCGTCTTTTTGGACAGCCCGCTATCTATCGCTAGGTTGTCACAATTGTGCATCGTATCAATATATCACATGGTTGATTTGGCAGCCAGATCATAGGTTTGCAGTTGGCATGCAGGGCAGTAGCCAAGAAAACAGGCTTTTTATGATTCAACAAAGGCTGTGGGCCTGCACTGATGCAGTTGCAAATTGAAAAATGAATGAGAACTGACAAGTCTCCCAGGGAAATCAATCCGATAGGATTGGATTTCAATATGGAAATGTTGGAGAGATGATCACCTGGAAATGGTTGCAGTGCATTTCTGATTTTCCATTTTTTAGGATAATGGGTTTGTCCCATGGGGTTAACAACCTGTATCATTTGGGAAGAGAAATTCAACTAAAAGCAGATTTAAATTTTCAATTCCAGTGATGTTTATTTATATAGTCGTTAAAGGCCCTGAAAACCTATTTCCTAAAACAGGTTTTTACTATGACCTGAAACACATTTTTCTGCATGCCACCTATGCATTTATACTGGAACCAGTTTGACTTTTTCACAGGAGAGATTACTGTAATTTCAGCATTGACTGTGTTCTTCTCAGTCCACTATTATTCAAATTTGATCATATCACGCCCTCACAGTCCTCTTGAAACAGATTAGCTGAGTTTTTGATTGTTGGCTCTTAATAAATGCTTTTATATAATATTCATCTATTTTCCAGACTTATTTGGTCATGAATATTTAATGTTATAGAAAAATACTGAAGTTTTATGAATTTTATCATGTAAAACCAAATTGCTCATACTGTACAGGCCTGGCATTGATTAGGTTATAGGCAATTGACATATTTTTATTCATCATCAGTTTGATTATACTCTAGTAGAAATATAAATTACAAAGTCTACCATTGCTATGCTGGGTGCTATGCTATTGTTCCAATGGTTCATTACTCTAATTCCATTTAGGGATTTTATTCTATCAAGATTCCACAAAGACCAGCCCCTACTCTGTCACTTCTGCTACACTATTAGAGGCAGAGTGGGTAACAGTGACAGAAACAGTCCTGAGCTTCAGACTGATGTCATTTTCAACCAGCAGTCACCCATAGGTGTTGTCCCACTGGCAGCAAAATCACTCTCACTTAATTTCCGATGAAGCTCGGTCATTCGATGCCTTCGGGGACTTCTGCTTGTCCTGTTTTTAGTTTGCTCCTCCGTATAAATTGGCTCAGCTTCCTGAGATAATAGAGCAAACACATGTGAATACTATCAAAATATAGATTTTCACTTTAAGAAAATAAAAAAAAAACATTCCCCAACAGCCATTGCCAGAAAATCTTCTTGATTATGAAGACATCCATTGTGCTTAATATTGGCTATTGGCTCTGGCTTCATCTTTGGTGGGAGGGTTTGATGTGTCTCGACTGGAGAGCTGAAAGTCTCGACCGACTCTCAGTGAGGTTGCCAGCCAGCCATCTACTCCATCAGTCAGGTCTCACAAAACCCCCAGAGAGGCTACACGGCCTGAAAGGCATCAGTGTCTGGGAGTTCATAACAATGCGACCCAAACTCTATCTCGGCCATTTGTTTCTGCCACTTTGGCACAGAGAGAATTGCTTTCAATCTCTTGGAGGGAGTCTGGCATTCCTGCACCCCATCCATCACGAGTCCTCTCTCCAGCGGATGGACCACTTCCACGCCTTTTCCCCCCGCCCGCTTGTTCGCTTGTCTGCTGCTTTCATCAGCTGGATGTTGCCTTCATGCACTACAGTTGTCTCCCTGTGCCTGTTGCAATTACCCTCTGCACAGGCATACATCACCCTGGACACTGGTGGACCATTTTTTTCCCTTTGTTTCTGGCACATCAGGAGTTGACTGTGATGGCCATTGGCTGGTAAATGCTCCCCTCTTGCTATGTTCCCCCATAAAGCACTGTGTTTGACGTCCTGAGGGTGAAGTGTGAAGTGAACTACGATTTGTGACTGAACTCTACGAACTCATTATACTTTGAAGGAAGTCTGGATCTGAGCAAAACATTTTATTTCAATTTAAACAGCTTCATTTACAGGCAATTTTTAAGGCTCCAAATGCAAAGCTGAAGAATAATGAAAAATGAACCTTCCTCCCAGTACAGAGCTTTCTTGTTTTTGCTTCAATTCATCAAGGAGAGACTCCCAGGCATGCTAAGATGTAAATAACAGCAATTGCAAACATAGTGTATGACAAATGACAGAGTATAACATACCAAATGACACATGAATTCATCTGAAATATCACACTGCTTGGTTTCTTAATGTCGAAGCAAGCTGTTTGTATAGGTGTCATACATGTATGTTACAGTGGGTGAAATGAGCTCTATTTTGAAAGAAATGATCTAGCATAAGCTTCACGGTAAGTAGGAAGATGGTGCTTTTATTGGAAATCCCAAGGGTGACAATAATCCCTAACAACAATAAATCGCCTCCATAGCAACTCTTGACCTCTGACCTCCCTGCGGAGCGGGGAAAAGCTAAGAGAGAACTTCCACTAGGAGGATAGAAAATAACTCTGAAAAGGCCACTCTTTCATTCCCCCCGCACACACACACACGCAGCTAAAGGTTAAACTCCTGCCTACAGTCACTCATTATAAAGTTCCACGTGTGGATCGGCAAATGTGTGTGTATGTGGGTGTGAGATGGAGTGTAGGGGGAAAGGGGGTTCTTGGCCGATGTCGAAAGCGGTTAAATCATCGCACATTGGACTAAAGTGGCACTTATAGCACATAAACGTCAGTGGGAATGAGTTGGACCTAGGTAGCCTGTATAATATGCATCCGGATGTGTGTATGTGTATGTATGAGGTGTGTGTGTGTGTGTGTGCGTATGTGTGTGTACTTATGGGAGTGTTAAGTGTAACATACAAAAGGATGATTCAGTCAAGCATCTACTCACATCCACTTCGATTATCAAGAGTGAAAATATCCAAGGAAGACTTTGCTCAGAATTTCTTTTGAGTTTCCTCACATTCTTCACAATAGGAGAACAGAAGTTCTTTCAAGCCACAGAAATGACAGAAATTATAATCATTTATCGCAGCTCGAGCAAAAATATGCTTTTCTTTTTCCTCCCCTGTGACAGGCCTCATCTCGCAGCAGCAGATTGGAGCTTTTCAGCAAGGCGTTGGATCAGCAAGGGCAGTCGCTCACGCTGCACAAGCAGGTGATGATTAAAGGCTGACCTTACGCTTAATTAGTGGCAACTGGGAGATTTCACTGCTTGGCTATGAATCATGGGAGGAAAAAGCAGCCGCCAGGGAAATGTTACCTAAGTGATTAGGTGAGGGGTGTAAATCAATAGGGCCACTGGCCTGCGAATGGAGTGGTAGAGGAAAGTGAGGTGCGAAATGAAGACGGAAAAAAAGAATGAAAGGACATGATTAACACGAGTGACCCGCTCCTGTCACACACACATAAACAGCAAAGGTACTGATACTTAGGTTGAGTGATTTCTTTTTTTTTTATAAATATGGAAAAAGCTGAGATTCATAAAAAAAGTCTTTTATGAACATGTGCAGTGCCAGGTAATTTCATATAGTCGAGAGTCCAAGTAAATTGGAATTTAAATCTGCCTTCTACAGTTTAATATAAATGTACAGAAGCTTATAATAATGATACTTGGCAAGAGAGTGACACATCTGTATGTTGATATTGGGATAAAAATTTCCCAGCTGTTTAAGTGATCATCTTCAGCACACATACTCATAGCAAAATGAATTCCCCATAACTGCAGAGTTGTAGTTCTCTCTCACACAGATAAAACAATTAATCTTACATTGCGCACTCCACCCAAAAGTTAAGAAAGGAGCTAAATGGCTCATTGAAATTTGGACCTTTAATCGCTTCTGTGAGGCAGTTTGTGCCAAATCAGTTGTTGATGCTTCACTCCCCTTCTCCCCTATAAATGGGTGAAGCTCCTCTTAATATGTAGCCAAGGTTAGGAGACGCATTAGTTATTGAAGAGTGGAAATCAATAGCTAAAGCAGTCCTTGAAAACACACGGGCTGGGAATGGCTAAACACAACTCGTCTGGCTGCCGGTGAGAGTGTGTCTGTGTGTGTGAAGCATGTTGAAATCATGGTTGCAGTAGTCTACATCTGTTACTGGTGCTGGAGAAAAAAGTAATTTTGGATGACAGCATGAAAGATTTTTAGAACAAACAGTACTCTGAGCACATTTCAGGGAAACATTGTTACTGATCTAAAATTATGTTCAGTTTCAGCTAAATAGCATCAGCTTATATGTTTCCTCACAATATCCACGACTGCCAACTAAAGAATGACTAAGGTTGTAATAGGTCTGTTCAGGTTAAGCTTTGAAATAGATCAAGCTCATACAAAGTACTTCTAGAATAGGTTAGTTGCTTCTAGTCGGCTATTGTGAGTGTTGCCTGAGTTTAGTATTGACATTTTTAATATTTAAGCATGGCCACAACCTTACTCTAGCTGTATTAGGAAGTGTTTCTGTATTTCCAGGATCCCAAATCCCCAAGTTCAATATTAATGCCAAGTTTAAATGAGAGCAGCCATACTAAAAACAGAAAGTCTTTCTTTTGCGTCTTTAAAAAAATCCACGTTTACATCAAGAACCAAAAGCGCTGTGGTATGCATACCAGGCTGCAGCTGCCGGTGTAAGTTTGTAATGACACGCCATCAGAGCTGCCAAAGTTATTTACCTTTCTTTGCTGCTAAGCCCTAACCAGAGTCACAAATTAAAGAAATTCAGCTGTAGTTTGAACTCTAAAATTGTGCTACAAACACTCAAATTAGCCTTAATAGGCTGTCATCATATTCAACTTGCTTTAGGTGCCCTGTGGAGTGCTTAATCGGAGTTTGGTAGTGGCTGTTGCGGAATGCATTGACTTGTGCTAGCATTAGCATTAGCTTAGTCATCACTTTCACAGGCTTTCGGTTTTTCCAGTTTATACAGCCTGAAAGAAGCTTGTAGTTTCGAAAGATTGCACTCTGTATCTCGGTTTCAAAAGTTGTTTCAGGTGCACCAGCATGCCGTTGTCATGTAAAAAAAGGTCGAACTGCAACAAAAATGTATCTTTTGCTTGGAAAAATGTGTGCAAGTTAATAAAACCCTCATTTGTCGATTCTGTAGAGTATGTGGGTAATAAGTGGGCTACAAATAATCTCTGTTAACCTTTTTTCAGCTTCTTTAATCAACACAAAATCAGCATGACAGTTGAAACCATGGATGTATTATAAGAACTGGATACCGGACCGGAAAATGGCCGCCATTCATTTCAATGAAAGTTGCTCGCCTGGC
>JAQFJA010000010.1:4483377-4496749 GCA_029874485.1 Naso brachycentron | reverse complement strand
CTTGGCTTTAATAGATGCGCTGTGATCATCTTATAAAGTGTTTTTCTTTCAGGGGCTGAGTTGAAACACAGTTTTAGTTCCAGAAACAGAATAAATACCCAAATTATTCTTGGGAGATTGGTGTCCTAATCTATTAAAATTCAAAAGCTTTTCTGCAATTAAAAGTAGGCAGATTCATTACTGCCGTGTGTACTATTAAACTAATCCTGTGTTTGCTCAATTTGCTTACACAATGCAATTTGCAAAACACAAATTTAGTTGCAAAACACATGCAGCCCAAGAGAAAAGGTATGAAAACCACATGTTTTAAAAGTGTACTGAGATCTTTGTCAGCTCAGTTGTTTCTAAGTTAAGTCATGCTATCTGGCTTCAGGGATGGCGGTGTCTTTATTAATCCTCTTTACTCTGTTATTTATGCACACTTGCACACACATCACACAGTGGACCCATATATATGCACTTGTCGGGGAGAGATGTTGGAGTGATGAGACTGCACACATAGTCGAGCACCCAAAGTAATTAATGGTTCTTAATTATTCTTTAATGCCCTTGCTCAAGCACACCTCGACAGTTCCCAGGAGGTGAACTGCACCTCTCCATCTACCAAAACAATCGGCGCTGGGCTTGAACCAGCCACCTTCCAGTTCCAAGACAAGTCCTAACAGCCTAAGCTACTTCTATCTGAGCAACAACTGTCAACACATTTGCTGCAGATATTCTTGGTCCCCAAAAGATGAACCCTTTTAAGTCTGGAGGATCCTCTGACTAGTGCCACTGTGACATCATTATCAAATGCCAAAGCTACTGCTACTTGTTACTAACATTAGCTTGCTAACACAAGTAAGATGTAAACATGTAAAATATTTTGGTTCAACATCAACCTACAACCTGCGAAACACTGACGTTTTTTATTTTCATTGCAAGCATGTTAGCATATTGTCATTAGTAATAGTGAAAAACTATTTTAAAATTCCACACAAGGATTGGCTTTACTTTGTCAGCATATTGTCCGTTTTGAGGAGACTAACCCCAGGATTCCACTGGATGCATGTGCATTGCGAAACAACTGCATTGCGTGTCCGCTCCATGCTCCGCCGTCCATCAACACCCACCGGCTGTGTTTTAGAGCGCAACATGGCAAACAGCTCGAGTCACGAGACTATGAGATTTCATGGTAAAAAATCATATGCGACCACAGTCTCTGAAAACCTCTGATCTTTGACTTCAGCCCTGGTTCCTCCCATTATGATGTTTTGTTAGTGTAGTACAGTGAAATATGATCCGCCGTCAACACGGAGTATTTTTATTTTAAAACCAACTGGATGTTTAATTTTTTTTCCGTACCCGATTTCCTGTCCCACACGATTTGCTCTGTGCTGAACTGCTGCCTTGTGCTCCACCATCTGACAAAAATAGAAGTCCTGCGCATCTACTGCAGAAGGCTCCGGATCGCCGGAGCTGTGACGGAGTCGGAACACAATGCAGCCGCAGCTGGTGGAAGTACACACATTGACTAGAATTGAAATGAATCAGCTCTGCTGCCATACCGGAGCACAGACGCAATGCACACGCATCGGGTGGAATTTAGGGGATAATTGCATCACTTTTCCAGTGTGCACACAGTCCTATATTAAAAACCTGCACATAATTAGTTTGTATTACGTATAAGACTGCTGAGAAGAACAGCACTTTCTGTCATGAGATCAGTTTCTCTCATATTTTCATTTACTGCACATTTTCTTCCATTTCTGTAACTGTAAATTTGAAAGAATACCATCACTGAATTTTTAAATACCACGTTGACACAAACCACAACAGAGAAAGACCATCCATCCCTCAACAGTATCTTTCTCATACAGTATTTATATGCATAACTTGATGAAAGTGTTGAATGTGTCATTCTGGTGTCTTTCTTTTGCCTCCTGGCTCCAAGTCTGTGTTTCAGGAGGAGCTACACTTCACTCATCCATAACCGCAGCGTCAGAGAAAGCTGCCAGGCATTTCTCCTCCGCTCCTGATGTCATTCTTTGAGGAAAAAAAAAAAAAGGAAGAAAAATAAATACTTTAACGCCATTTCTGTAGCCAGACACACGAGAAGTGTTGCGAATAACAGGAGAAAAAGGGAAGAGAAGTGATAACATGTACATGAAGTCCTGATTTCCATACTAGGCTTTTTGAAATCTTATATGTCTCAGTACAACGACCCCACACACTTCCTGGCTATATAAGGTAAGGTATACGGTAAACCTCCTACACAGTGACACATGGTGACATTTCACAGGGCCATATCAGTAAGGTATGATGTGTAACATAGCTTTCTCTTTCAAGCTGTTATGAGATGAGGTGCTAACCACTGAAGCTGATTGCATTATGATTGGAACCATAAAAGTGGTCTTCGCAAGCTGGGGCATCTGAGAACATGAAGGCGGAGGTGAGGCTTGAGAGGAGGCACTTCATCCGTCAGCAACTCGTCAGTCTGCCTGGGTGATTCATGGCAGCCATTTTGTGTCAAAATCTCACCACAAATCAGTCAGGAGACTGACACTCGCTCCGTCTAGAGACAGTCAAAGCTGGAATTCTCAGACGTGTGTCGGCGATATGGAAAAGAGTGAGGGGAAGTGAGTTCAAAGCTGCTACACAAAACTCACATCGAAGGCTTTTCATTTGCTCGACTCACCAGCTGCTGTTTCCCTGCAGTCCTTTAATAATTCAGAGCCAGACGACAGGAGGCAGTCATGTTTGCTGCATTTATCTTTGTGTTTGTTACCTTAGCACCTTGCAGTATAATTGTCATACACACAGCTCCCAGTGTAGTCACCTTTAAACATGATTTATTCGATTTCGATCAGCAGAACAGGAAAATAAAAAACCTTTGGTCTTGAGTCACAATGCCTCTCCTGTGCCACGACCAAATTAGAACATGAATTATTTCCAATGGAAGTTTTTTCCGTCCGTTTCCCATTTGTTTTTATCACTTCTCAAGTTTTTAAGTGTGTGCTGTCGCCCCATTTCCCCATCCTTTCCCTTCTCGTTTGAAATGTAACGTTGGCAGAATAATGGAGCATTACCCTGTCTATAAAAAGCCCCTGAAGTCAGGAGGTGCACCGCTGCCAAACGACACTGAAAGCAATTACCGTATGTTTCAACACCCTTTTCATAGGAAGGGATCTGTCTCGAGGGCCACTCACCAAGCGTATGATACTCATTTGGTTCACATTACCATATCCTGCTGCAGCACAGTCGAGCCCCGGCTGTCACTGCCTCGTCTATTCGATGTCTTCTGTGAGTGATGGCCATGTCCTTGTAACAACAAAGGGGAGAGGAACATGCAAAAAAAACACTTGCATGCAAACATGTCTTTGTTTTTATTTCCCTGGCCTGGAGTGATGAGTGATTTCCTTCTACTACTTTGACCCTTCGTAGTGAAAACTGAGATTTAATACAAGAAGGGGAGGAAAGATTCTCTTTCCTGTCATTTTGGTGCCATCAGGGAATTGAGCAGGTATAGGTGAGCCTTGCCGCCTTTTGCTTCTCGGGGAACAAAGCTATTGTTGAATGTCACAAAGGGGCAAGAAATTCCTCAACAAAACGCAGGATAGATGGTGTGATTTGTTTCTCCCCTGCTGTTTCATCTCCCTGAACACACACTCATTCACACTCACACACACACACATACTCCCTCCTCCTCTGTCCCCTTCTGGTGCTTGAACTCTGTGTGGGTTTGCTGTTAATTGGATTCAGATTGTAGAGATATTACAGTCTTATGCAGAACGCTATTTGGCTCGGTTGCGTCGGTTTTTCCTGAGCCGGGCCTCGAGTTAGTGCCTTGGATGAAGTAAGTACAGTAGTCATACAGAGCGCGCCGTGTGGGGAAGCTGTCTGCTATGCATCTGCTCTGCAGGCAGCACAGGCAACGGGAGGAGGTCACCCAATCATTAGTGCCCTAGGGATGATGTCACCCCGCCGCGCACCCAACGCCAGTCAGCTCCCCGCACACATGTCCCCCTGCCTCGAATCATCATCCCCATCCTGCTGAGTCAGCTGAGTTTAGGTGGTGTGTAAGTGTGTGTGTGCAGACGGAAAAATACTTTGCTAACAACACTGACATAGATGCACAAACATATACAAATTGCAAAGACAATATAAGACCATTTTTTTGCTACATGAACTCCATTTGTCAGTTGAAGATCACCAAATAGAATTCAGACTACCTGTCCAGACTCTCTTCAAGAAAACCTAAGAATGTCAACAATAAAATAACAGTGTAATTCTACCAGTCACACACTTCCTACTCGTGTCCAGAGAGGAAAGAGAAGTACTTTGTTCCCAAGGTTATTCTGTTTATTTGCACAGTCCGCCTGACTTTGACTGAGATGAGGCAAAGTCTTTGTGTACTTGTTATGTGAAAATGTGTTTTTCAGTGGCCTTGCTGCTACTGGTGGGATAAGGAATGCAAGTTTCCAGGGAAGAATTTAAGCAAAAAATGGAGAAGAGAGGCTGGAAAAAAAGCAGAAAGTGGGAGAAAGATCCACGAGGTGGGGCGAATCAAAAACTGCACATTTGTTTTCACTTTCCCACAACGATCCCTGAAACCAAATCAGAGCAATCGCGTTGAAGGACAAAATTGGCATATAACTCAGTTTTCACCTCCTACATCACCCTGTTCTGCCGTTCTCTAGAATAATATTTTCTTTCACAGGCAAAGAACATGTTTGATCACCCCTTTCATTAGAGAGCCGGCTCGCCTCAGAAGTGCCTCCATCCCGCCTTTCTCACCGCTGTCACTGTCTTTCTGTCTCCGCCGGCCCGCCACGCTGTGCGGTATGGCACAGGGGAAGCAAAACAGAGGGAAAAGGGCCTTCACTCAAAAGCTCAGATGTGGGATACGATGCCAAAGCGGGCCACTGTTCTTCCATCCGTAGGGTCATATTATGTTCGGAGATTGGCTTTTCACAACGAATCCTCTCTGCTCCTTGATCAATAAGACAGGTCACCCGTTAGCATTAATCCCACAAGCCGCCCACATGCAGGAATGTGCAACACAGCGAAAATCTTACAAGGGGTAATTTTTTCATGTCTGCAGCAAAGAGACTCAGACACAGTTCCACAACTTTTACTGTTTTTATGTTTCCCTTTTGTAAGTGCAGGGACTTGGCGAGCAAATTGGGCTTCCCTCCCCTCACTGTGAAAAGAAAATTCCACTTTAAGTATCCTCTCTTTGTTCTCCACATCAAGTCAAAGCTCCACATGATTTACACAAGGAGTTAGGTCAGAGGTATTGTTTGAAAGCGAGCTCAGAATTCCAACAGTATTGTGCGCGTCCTCTATTTTTGAGCATGACTTGCACATCTTGACCATGAAGAGTAGAAAGCACTTGTGACACCATGTCCCAGATGAACTCCTCAGGGACAAGTGGACACGAGCCTGCTTCCTGGCTTTATTGTCCGATGACAGCATCCTGTTTATTAAAGCTGGACGAGCCGCAGAAGAATGGCTGGCAATACCCACAATGATGGCAGTGATCTATGCATTGATTTGGGGACTTTTAAGGTAGACAAGAGGAAGCTCTAAAATTAATAAACAGATGTCAAAAACAAAGCAATGCATCTCCGAATAATAAGCTGCCCTGTTTTTGTCTTCACAGATGTTATTAGGAGATTTGCTGGCTTTCCTGCACCATTTTGCTGGATGTTTGTTGAACTTCAGATTTATTTCTCAATCATACTTGTATATAAAAAACATCCCTCCTGAGCATTCACTCACATGCTCTTAAGAAGGCCAGTGTTTATTATGGAGCTCTCTTTTCTGCACTGATTGATTACCTTGTTGAATTTGCAGGAGAAAGTATTATAAATCACTGCTGTACTGACCTTTCCCTATAAAATGTGAATCAAAAGCCAGAGCTGATTTGCAAAGGGAGGTTGGGTGCAACGATAAGACTGATTTGGCTGGGAAAGACTGTCAAGGTACTTGTCCGACAGGGATATTACAGTAAAGCGCTGATATAAAGCAGCAGACAGTAAAGAAAGTTGTGAGTTATTGCCGTGGACAGAACGTATCCTGTTCCCTTCCATATACAGGATTACTGTTATTGACAAACACAGCACAATCTGTTCTCAAAGTGCTTTATACGGCCTTGTTCTGATTGAGTCAATGCAGAGACTAAGTGCCTATGAAAGTCAAACCATCACTCTACATTAAAGGAAAAACTCTACTTTTGAAGCACTGCACACTAAGGATTTTGTTGTAATTTTTCAGCTACATGAAATATTAGATAAGAAATAAATTTGTACATTTTGGAGAAATAAACCTTTTTTCTTTCAGACCAGAAGATTGATAACACTCTCATGTCAGTACAGTGGACATATGGCTATAGCCAAAAGCCAGTTAGCATAGCTGAGCAAAAACACTGAAGGCAAAGGGGACCAGCTAACCTGGCTGTGTCCAAAGGTAACAATATCCATGTACCATCACGCTGAAAGCCCTATAATTAACATATTACATCCTGTTTGTGTAATCTGAACAAACACTAAACAGTTTTATCCAAAGCTCTTTTATACAAAGAGGCTTTACAAAGGCTTTACAATGAGCTCATTCATTCAACCTTTTACACACACACACACACTCACACACACACACCATGCAAGGTGCTGGCCTGACCATTTAGTGTTTTGTCCTGGGACACTTTGATATTTTGATAGGTGGAGGTGGGGATTAAACTGCCAACCCTGTGATCGGTGAATGACCAACTCCTGAGCCACAGCCACCAAATATGTAAATAAAAAAGCTTTAAAGCCCCTCTGAAGAACTTTCCTGTTGTGTTGATTGTAGCAGCATGTGGAATCCACTAAGATACTAAGCTAAGCTAACCAGCTGCTGGCTCCCCCTGTATTTTAGACATGAGATAAGTGGTATCAAATGTCTAAACAAACTCTCTGGAAAAAAGCAAACAAGTGGACTTCCAAAATAATCAAACTTTACTTTTGTAACTGACCAACTTCCCCCAAAACCACAATGAAATAATCAAGACTATGAGCTGACTGTGGTAGCTGTTGCTGCAGCAAGAATTACAAGTTGCTGACCCACACGTAATTGAAGTTGTCAGGTAAGCTAATATCGAAATTCTCTTGGTAGTGAAATTTTAAAACGGTTCTAAATGACCAACTACTCCATCATCACCACAGATAAAGAAAGTCAACGCTAGCTAACATTAGCTTTGTACCATTCTCTGACTACTCTTGCTCTCTTGCGCCTCCATGGACTCAGTGCCTGTAAGGCGAGCTGCATGTGCAGATTCTGTCAGAGGTTCAACAGAGGCTCAGGACCTCTATGGACATTGGAGTGCACGATCCATACAGTATATCCTATAAGTGGCTGACTCTAAAATGATAGCTAATGTGTCAGTTTGTCATCGTTGCTTGCCAAACCTTAATCCCCTATTCCCCCTTAGACCCCCTGTATGGTCATATATTACACTGTCCTGCCTGTATCAAGTTGATGATTCCCATCATTCTCCAGCTTTTAATAAAAACAAAAACAACAAAAAAGGACATTTGGGTCCTTTATCCTTAGGTAAGTACATTCTTGAGCATGTCGCTCCAAATAAGATAAACTATTTGACAGGGATTATCCATAGGAGAGGCTGCCAAGCTAGGGTATTTGCAAAGGCCAACTTTCCCGCCATTCATTTTTCACACCAGCAACACAAAGTGAAATTGGTTGCTGAGTTCCTAATGCACCGGTCTCCCCTGTCAATGGGTGATTAGCTGAAAGGGCTTTCATATTATGGCCAAATTTGCAAGGCTCCTTTCAGACGAGAGTCTCGTAAAAGTTCGGGAGGTTCACTTTTCTCATTAGGTTGGAGTCAGCTTCGATTTCCTGTGTGAGTGTAGAGTGGCAGGCCTTGG
Organism: Naso brachycentron; assembly: GCA_029874485.1. Taxonomy (NCBI): domain Eukaryota; kingdom Metazoa; phylum Chordata; class Actinopteri; order Acanthuriformes; family Acanthuridae; genus Naso; species Naso brachycentron. The sequence goes on along the minus strand of JAQFJA010000010.1, from coordinate 4,488,842 downwards.
GTGACTGTTCTAAATGTAAATCATGGCTGAATGGAATTACACCGACAGTCAGACATCTGTATTTTAATTGGCCTCCGGCCACTGCACCCCATCCCCCTTTCCCTCCCTTTTCCAGCCCCTAGCAACAGGCTCCCACAAAAACATTAATTTATAGCCCTGGTGCAAAGAATACACCCCATTTGTGTGAGCAGAACAAGGGGGAAAAGAGCCTGTAGCCTACATGGCAAAAACAATATTTAGAAGATGAGATCACTGCTACCATCTCCATTGTAGCATCAGCATGACAAGGCGGTCCAAAAATATTTCACTTGGCGGCTCGCTGAATGTTTCTGCACCCTTCGCCTGCACGTGTTTGTTTTGACTCAAGGCCGCTTATTTTCACTATAGGCTATCTGGCCTTGGGCTGCTAATTGTGAGGGGATCTCGACAGAATGGCATGTTTTTAGGAAAGGGATTACTTCAATCAGTCGATTCCTCCAGTGAATGGTGTGGGCCCAATGTTTAACCAGGGTGGTCACCGGGCAGCCAAAATGAAAGGCAGCGAGGAAGGAGCAGGAGGGGAAATCAGAATAATAGACAGACTGATTCATGTGAAGATGAAAAAGATGTTGACAGATCGAGAGATGACGAGACAACTTGAGTGTCATAATCCACATGCAAACCTCAGTGTGTTGTTAGTTAATGTATATAATAGTGACACAAAACCATAAGAAGGCACAGATGGGCTGTGTTGTGCTGAAGGCAATACTTGGTAGGGATGGAGCTGAGACCTCTGATGGATTTATGGATAATGGGTTTATTGTACAAGCTAATTGTTAGAGGATCTAGGCTGCGTGGTGCGTTTGGAGAAAAGGGATTAGTCCGATCAGTGTATCCCACTGGCGGAATGCATGGCAGGAGTCCAGTGTTCAGCCTGGGCGTGTATGGAGGACACTATGTCTGGACGGGGAAACAAACAGAAGGTGGGTATGGGAGACGGAGAGAAATGTGAAGGCAGAGAATAAACTGAGAATACACACCCCCTCGCCTTGCTGCTGCAAGACCATCAGCTGACCCCTACTGCCCGAGACGACAGTGAGACTCCTCAGATTTAAGCAGAAGACTGATGGAAACAGCTCAAGCTGGGACCTCAGATGAATTTACTGCGTGGGAATAATTGGAGTATGGATTTTCTTTTGTTCTATTACATTCTTTCTTTTTTTTTTGCTTCTATTTATTTCCCTTAAGTTTTTTTTTCCTCTAATCTGCCATTTGCCACAGGATTTACATCCCAGTATTGAGTACACCCAGAGAACCACTCAGCGGAATAAGTCCATTACTCACTCAATTACTGGAACAGCACGGCCTGCTGGGTCGGGTTTGGGGAGAAGCAGAAAGGAAGGTCTTGTGGCTACTGGAGGGTTTTAGTATGTCAACGCTCTTGGCTAAATTCAGCTCAGTGTCTTTCTGCAGCTCTCCTCCCCTGACCAGTACGTGGTACCCAACATGTATTTAGGCTGCTTTGATTGTAAGCTCATACAGGTTATTTGTCGTTTAATTTTGTGCTCTGTAGCAATGTGGTGATCAATATTAGCATAATGTGGCGTTCCCTAGACATTTTGTTGTTTTTAGCTGTATATACTTAGATACTTTAATTACAGAATAGAAAACGTGATTTATTATAGAGTGCAGTGTATGCTCTTCTCCCAAGAGTAACAGCGAACAGCTTGGCATTGTTGCCGTCTGTGTGATGCTGAGGAGCAAACACACTGGTGTCCCTTCTGTACGGTATGTAACCATATATGGAACAATCACTGGTGAAATTATTTGCTTTGCGTGGGAATCCTCTGAGAAAAGGCACACACACACACTTTTGTATTTCAGCTCTCCATCTTATTGTTTATTTCAGCAGCACAGCATGGAGGCTATCAAGCACCGTCTTTGCTTTCATCTTTGTATCATGTAGCCAGGACTTCCTCTCGCTTAGTTTGTATAGACATCTGGTATTGTGGACTTTTGGTCAGGGGCCCCGCTCAGGAGAAAAGATGAGATATTAGCATGTAAAGAAAGAGAAAACGAGAGGTACAGACAGACAGACAGGAAGGAAAGGGGAAGAAGAAAAGTGTGTGAGACAGAATCGAGCACACGTGCATTCGCACACATGCGGCATAAATCATCACAGACCCACAGATAATAGAAAATGGCAGTCCCCACCGTCTGCTAAATCAAGCCGCTGCTTCCTCAGTCTTTTCAGTAATTGCAGAGAGTGCTGATCGGGATGTTTTGCGGCAGCTCTACAGAGCTAAACGAAAACAGGCAGGAATGAACAGACAAAGCCTCACGTCATCTGTGGCTGAACTTTGAGGGGAAAGGCAGCCGTTCAGTGGCAGCTGTGGTTGTCAGAGGGAGGAACAGGCCGGGAGAGATTGGGATGGGTTTGTAGCTGATGAGGATGGTGTTTGATGGGTGCTGGAAGCGGACATTTGTAGAATCAGCAGAGGTGTCATGACCAGGTCAGGTACTGGTCTGCTCTCTATCAGTTGCAGGAAATAGAAGTTGCCCTCTGTAAACTGACTGTAATCATTTGTGTCCAATCACCTATTAGGAATGAAGGGCCGTTTACCACATGCTATTCCTATAAAACATTACTTATTGTAGCACCGTGATATCTGGGAAAATTTCTCAAAAAATACAGCAACAGTGCCACTTCACCCACCACTTCACTAATTAGCTAATTTTTATATGTAAACATGCTAAGCTAAGGTTGATGTGGTGTATGTGTATATTGCCTGGATGCATTAGCAAGCTGTTTACATTGCTTTAAGGGTTGAACGTTTTTATTTTATTTTCTTCATCAGCCGTAAAACATTGCTTTACCATCATTAGCTATAAAAACAAAATCCATATAGTTGTAGCTTATTGAAGTATGTGTTTATCTGTGTTGAAATAATAATGCTGCTGCTGCTAGTGATTAGTCACTCTTTTGTTACAATGATTGATTTAAATGCTTTGATTTGAATGTTTTGTGGAAATTTGGGATTTTATGTGATTTCCATAAAAAATGCTTTTGCCCTCTGACCTTCAACAATTATAGCCCCGTGTCCACCATCTTGGTTTTTGCATTAAAAGACCACACAGTCAATAATTATTCCAGCAGGAAAGAACATTAGCCAGTCTCCTCTATATAACTTTTCTTGCCCCATAAATTAGATTTTCAATATTTTATGAGGCAAAATAACACAATAAAAAGGTCAACAACCACTTTAAGGGTTTCTGATGGAAATTTCAACTTTGGCACACCAGTTGTATTTTTATCAGTTATGATATTATGGCTCACATAAGACTGATATACCACATACTTACTATTTGCGTAGTTTTATTTTATCATGGCTCACATTTTTCTCCTTCCCACATCCACAAGCAACAACACTGGAACGTATTGCTACTAAAACAGCTTTTTTGTTGCATGGTCTGATTTGTATCATTGTTATGCTAAGGTGTTCGTTACTATGAGCTCTCATAACAGCGGCACTAATCCTAAAATCGTGGTACTAGTATAACTTACTGGCAGGTTTAAGTTATTTAGTAATTTTGTTATTGATTCGAATGTTTTCAGACACAGTATTCTTCCTCCAGGATCTTTTTTTTATTTTTTTAAGCAAAGGACATTCAACAATTTTGTAACTTCTAGAAATAAGGGTCTTCCAAAACAAGTTATGTAATCTGGCTCTAATTAAAGAAAAAATCGAGACAATTTTAATAGTATTTAAAATTTAGTGTTGATTTGAAAACAGTTGATGATTTTTTCTAACATCCTGGCCATGGCTTAGTAATAATTCAGATTTTTCCCTTGTTACCTAAAGGCAGCATATTGGAAAAGAAAAGCATTACTCTGCTAATTTCCTTTATGATTAAGGAACAAATTTCCCTCTACACCAGTTTTGATTTTGATTATGCTTATGAACATTAATAGCAGTGAGAATGTTTTGGCCTGTGCTGCTCATGGGATCCAGGGATTTTAGATTACATGTTGACAGAATAAGAAATAACATGCAGGCACTCAGTAGTAAGCCACCATGGCTTCAGTCACCCTCTCTTAAACCCAAAGATTGAGGCTGCTTAGAACATTATTCCTTCATCCGATTGAAAATTGGGACGAATAGAGCATCAGGCTGGAGAGGGGTTTGCTCCCGTTTCCCTTAAGAGCCTGGATGCAGAGACAATTACTGAGTTGTGGGCAGTGCGATGGTGAAGAAAACCACTCTAAGTCTATGTGGGATGTTCTGTCTTTTACTAATCTTCTCTTCTCCAAGTAGGCCAGCGTCGTTCTGGAGAAAGTCAGAAGAAAACTTTGCCATTTACTCGACTCCATGAGAATTGATTTTGTTTTCTTTCTGGTCTGGCCTGTTTTCCACCAGCCGCAAAAACGGAGGGTGGCATAAAGCCATTGTAATCAGGGGACTATAAACAGCCTTTGTACATTTAAAACAATGAGCATGTATGTAATTTCTACCCTCTCTTGATTATAATAAAGGATTTCACAAACACGCCATCAGTCTTTGATAAATTATCAGCACAGTGTGTGCTTATTCGTGCCTATATTTGACCTGGAGCGTTGGAGAAATACGAATAACATTCATTAATTTAATCACAAGCCGATTCAAAAAAAGAACCTCGAAAACCGTGTGAATATGAAGACCATTCATTTCCATGTCAGTGAATGTTTCATCTTTTGTTCACAATAAAGTACATGTTGATTAATTTGAAATGGCAAGCTGGAGGACACCAAACGTGGGCTTCAGTTTGAGCAATGAATAAGTGGGTTGGAGTGACCTGATGTCCCTGGCAGAGAGACAGACAGGCGTACAGCTGCCAATGGAGTGTGTCTTTTTTCCCTTGTTTTTAATTACAGCCCAGGCTTAATTAAAAGTTTCTGTGACATTTCTTAGTGGCTGGTAATCACATCAATTAAAACATGATTCCTGAGCACAATCCAAAGTGGAGTTTCCTTTTTTTTCATGGTTATGGGAGAGGAAATATGTCAGTTCCATTTATTAAGACCACATACTCGTGATTTGACTATGTGAGTTAATTTGTCACTCATATACAGCTTTCTCTCCCTGGAGAGGTGGAATATTCCGACAAAATCAGACACAATTGTTTGTGATGTCAAACAGAGTTCAGCTTTCATGGTTTTAATGCACATTTGAAAGTGATGAGCCACTTTTACTTTCATGTAGGCTATCATCAATCAAGCTTCCATTTCAAGGACTCCATGAAGTATTTTAACATTTTAAGGTAGAGTTACTGAATAGCTTCTTTAGTGGGCTTTCACATACTTAGGGGGAGGAAAGTGAAGTCACAGCTTCCATTACTGAGTCATTTTAAGATCTCAACTTCAAATACCTCATACTGGGATCTACAAAATGGGCCCTCTCTTATTCTCACACTCCTTTTTCTGAAGCTCGGAATAAATTTCTCATCTC
>JAQFJA010000010.1:4431847-4446206 GCA_029874485.1 Naso brachycentron | reverse complement strand
GTAAACATGTCAGTCCGACTGAAATCATAATTAATCGAATTTCTCAACGTTGAGCTAACACACCCAGATAATACGACTGTAGGTTGAATTACTCCTGCATGTATATGTATCATCTGCGCATGATCAAAAGGCCCTGCGGCGGCCTTTGACCCGGAACCCAAACAGTATAAATTTGTAGCAGAAAGCCAGTACGAAAACAAAAATCTTGTAAGCACAAGAGGAAACGTGCATCAGATTTGTACCAAAAGTAAAGCGTAAGAATGAAGTGTACAGCACTGTAAAGTTGCCCATGTTTTCACCGTTGGACATGGATTTTGTTAGCCACTTGCTAACTTGTTTGTAGCTTGGAAAGAAAAAAGTGCAGGCACTCAGGTGGGTTTGAAAAAGTTAAAAACCCTTTATTTTAGTGGGTAAAATTTAAAAAACACCAATGCGTGTCGGCTTGCGCCTTCCTCAGGGTGTATGTAGACAAGAGACACATCCAAGCAATTATAGTAAAATCAAGTTCAACTGTGAATCCTTAGATCTGTGCAGTGCTCCTCCAGCCCTGCATGAGGCGGAGCAGTCCAGAAACACCATCGGGGTCCTGAAAAAATTCTACTTCTGAAATAATGCAGACAAAACCTGCATATTGAGTTGGATTATTTCTTGTATAGTCTCCATTTTGGAGTCCATGGTTTATGTTATATTGCTATATTTTTATCTTGTTAATGGTCAAATAGTCTTTCTATTGGCTCTGATTATTTCAGAAGTAGTCCAACTTTTTCAAACCCACCTGAGTGCCTGCACTTTTTTCTTTCTGATCTGTTAACCCTTTGCAAGAGCACCGGTGGTTTGAGGGACACCAGCAGTGCTCCTGTGATCCTGTTTTTTATGATAATGATGTGTTTGCTGTATGTTTTAAAAAACAATTTTTAAAAAACTAACGTTAGCTACTGTATGTTAATTTTTCATGTGTAGGCCCAATGTTAATATTTGAGGTTAAGACAATGACAGCAATACATCTTGTACCGATAACAACTAACTGTTATTAATTAGTATAAATGAATAGTACTCTACCCCGCACAGCTGTTGTTTGTCAATAGCTCTAGCAGTTTACTTTTGTCACAATCGGCTGTGCTTGGTTATGAATAAAAAATGCAAACACCAAACATGCAGCAAAGAAGAATTTAGAACATAATCCCAATCAGAAAAATATATTATTGATCACCAAGGACAAGATGGGTATGAGCACTTGGATGGAGGGTAGAGAGGTGGATTGCACTGCAGGAGTGGTTTGAGAAGTTTATGGTTTTTATTCACTTTGAACCTCAACTGCAAAGAGAATCTGTGTAATGTTTGTGAATCCAGCTGTTGCAGTGATGTCATTAGGGTTAGCTTGGCTTGACTCTTAAGGAAACATCTGCATTTTATATTGTGGATGCAACCATAGTGTTGCATCTTGGGGAATATAGGAATCAGGTGGGTCTTGACCCATGCTAGGGTCTTAAAGTGAAGATATTTTGTCCTCTGCTCGATGGACCTTAACCATTGTTATTTAACTGTCCCCTGTGAGGCCATAAAATCCCATAGAATTGCAGAGGTAAACAGCTGGAATGCTCCTTTATGGGAAATGAGGTCCCACGACACGAGTGTTCATTTAACTGCCTTTTTTAAAATATGAGGATAAAACAAACCCAAATACGACCTACCCTGTAGCTTGACACGATCAGATGGTGGGAGAAAGACACAAAGACAGAAGCAGAGTTACTTTGGGATTCGCGTGAGCCTCTTCAGAGACACAGTGCAGCTTGTAAACACTTTGTACAAACTAGATCAATGTAACTACAAATAAATCTTTCCCCTCACATCGCCTGTTTAGAAAATACATTAATAATTTGTGTTTACAGTGAACAGGGGCATCTGCTTCCTACTCTTCCAAATACACAGGGGCATAAGTCTGAGGGAAAAAAAATGGAGGTCAAAACACCTATTGTAGCCTGGTTTGTTGTCAATATCTGAGTTACCTGAAGAGTTTACGATGAAGAGCTTGAGAGAATTTGATCTGAGCCAAGGCCATCTGTTAGATCCATGAATTATGGAGCAGACAAGTGGCGAAGGAGATGGGAACACTAGCTAATCAGCCTTCTGATTGGATAAGATGGTGAGTATGTGTGTGTTGCTTGCGAGTTTGTATGCATATGCACGTCAGTCGCTGTACAAATGCCTGGAAACACTTCGACTACTGTGCAAACACATGCGAGCAGACAGGGAGCGCCGTGTGAGCCGCTCGCCTGTGCAGCTGCCCCCTGTCGCCGCTGTGACCTGTCGACAGCAGGGAAAACAGAATTTGTCAAATCAGAGCTGCCGCTGATGAGGAAAAACACAGATCCATGTCCCACACATCAAGCCAGCCAATCAGAAAACAGGCCTGCCCTGGGAACAAAGACAGCAACAGAGCAGCAAGGCTGTGCTGAACACGCGTGTGCACACACAAACAGCAGAGAGCAGAGCAGTCCAGGGGCAAACGCACGCCCACACTCACTCAGGCGGGGTGTTGGGTTGCGTCTGGCTGGCGTGTGTGCACATATGTGTGTGTGCGTGTAGTTTTTCCCTGGCCGCTCTCAGCTTTCAGCCTGCTTGGCCCGCTCGCCATGTATGCATCTGTGCATGTGTGTGTGTAAGCCTCCGGCAGGTCAGGTTCCCTTCTCACCAGAAGACACAGAATGCGACAAATAAGAGTGTGATTAGTTCCTTCCTTCCTCAAAAGTACAAAGCCTGGCCTAATCCCTGAGCAAACACACTGTCTATGGGGAGAAGGAGGAGGAGATGGAGGGAGGAAGGAGTCCAACCTGTGGAGTGTTTGTCCTTGGGAGAGAAAGAAGAAGAAGAGTGAGGGGTGGATGGATTGATGGAGGAAGAGGGAGGGACTCAAGGAGAGTGTTGAGAGGGATTGATCAATTGAGTGAAGAGGCGGAAAGAATGAGGTTTAGAGAGAGATGGGAAGAAACTATGAACAATTCAAGAGAAAGGACAGAGACGGAGGAGTGCAATAAGAGACAGAGGATGGAAAGCAGGGGATTAAATATGCAGGAGCTCAGGTGAAATGGTATCACCCCTGTGCTGAGGCTCAAAACCTGAAGCGGAAATGGAACAGGACTGCAGCTTGATGAATGCACACTCCTGTTTGCCAAGGCTAATACTCACTGTTCAAACACCCAGGCTATGTAAGGTGTGTGTCTAACGTGTGTGTAAGTGTTTAAGGTGTCCATGCGTGTCTGTAGGAAAAGAAAAAAAAGAAAACACTGGCCTTGTGACGTCTGTGTTCCAGCTACAAATCCATCTCTGTCTAGCACAAGTCTATCCCAATAATCTCAGTGTTGTTTCATGAATGAAGCTGCACTCCATATGTTCGATCATTTTCGCAGCAACACAGAAAGTCACGGCATTCTCGTATTTTCAAGTGAAGCAGGTCAGGACCCTCTTTCACAGCAGCGAACATGCCCTAGTATAGGATTTGCCAATGTTAAGTGACCACAAAGGTCGACAAACCCTTTTTGAAGGTAAATCTTTTAAGTTTTATAAGCGCTTCAAACCAGTAGACATGAAAATCTCTAGAAATTAATGAAAAACAAGCAAGTCTATTATTTCTTGAGTAAGTTTAAAACTTTTTCTGTGTAACTGCAGCATCATGTAAGTTTTTCTGATGGGACAACCTAGGGTTGAGCGTAGGAATACGGGTGTTGTGCAGTTGAGGAAATGCAGTCTTGAAGAAAATGCCTGTTTGACGGCAATGTGAAGTGCAAAATATTTTTAAAGTGTAGCATACACAAAAAAGGACATAAATATTTTAGGTGGGTGCTTTTGGTAGAGGCTAAAAGACATGTGGCTATTGGTACTGTTTACAGCAGTACTATGCTCTGTTTCCATCGTGCTGCTTCCCCAAACAGAGGGCAAGCTGATCTTTATATACAGCAAGTGAGAGACTGATGAGGCATCAGCGCCTCATTCATCCCCCATTAAAAAAAAACAACAAAAAACTAATTTCACAGCTCTCCAAAATAAAATATCTCGTTACGGTACTAACACAGTGTGTTGTCTTCATTTCTTCAAGATAGACAACCCGTGGCAATTTATTTTTCCTCCAAACAACCTGGACAAATTCATTGATCTTCATGTGCCGTCGGCAGTCAGGCCTGTGTAGGGACTGTCTACAAAGTGCAACACCATCACAAACAGCATAAATATTAAATGACTTCAGCCATGTGTAGTGTTGTCTCACTAAAATCACTTCCCACATCAAGAGATGAGTAGTTTCTTGAATTTTTTCACATGGTGTGAATTTGGTGACACCACACTGCAAAAAAAAGATGAAGTTATAGAAGTTTTTCTGTTGTTGCGCCCTTTGAGCGGTCCCTACACACTCGCCTCACAATCGACTGACCTGAAAAGTTGTTCATAACCTTTTCTCTCATCTTTCAAAGTCAATATAGCCAATCTGACAGTGCAGCTGTTAGCTGCTGTTTGACGTGTTATGAGCCACAATCAAATTTCATGATTGTTAAGTTGTTGGATTTTAAACGGATGTTTAAAAAAGAAATGCAACCCCAAATCACAGACAAGTTGGTTCACATGGGACTGATACTATCCCAGGACCTCTGTGTTTGGTGCAATATGGTCAGTAATAGTCAGTGGAACTTTTACTGTACAAATAACGGACATGGCAGATCGCGTAGGATTATGGTCACAGACATCCTCCATAATTAATACAAAATACCTGAAGTCCACGGGTAATGTTAATATCCCATGCAAATAGGACTTTAGCTGCGTAGTCACAGGCACACATGAGATCTGAATTTTGGGGCGAAGGAACACGATTACAAATTTTGTATTTTTGTATAAATATATTACTTTTTTGAGTAACAAGCCCAACACTGCCAGTAATATAGGCCTTCATTCTGAATGAAAAAAACAACTTGTAATTACTGTTCTTTGCTTATATATAATTGTAAATTATTAGTGTTTTCTCTCTCTCGTTCTCTCTCTCTCTTTATAATAACCTTGTTAAAATTATATAAGATATGAAGTATACTTTGTGGCATTGCTGGCCTCCTGGGCAGCCCTTCCTCTCTTAATTAACCCCTCTCTCTTTGTCTCTTTTTCTTTTTGTGACCATTAAAAAAAGAATTATAATCTCTAAAAGCATCACACTGTGCTTGAATGTGTCCTCTGGGTTTTCATATGTTTGTGTACCAGCTCATGCCCTAAGTGTGTCAGTATTTATGTGCTAGCATGTGCGCGTGTGGCGTACAGCCGCCGTTAGGGGGGAAAATGAATAGTTGACGCCATCGTTCAAGTTCCCTAATGAGGCAACTGGGCCCTTGCTTCTCCTCATGCCTCCTTGTTTTATAAGTTCTGTGTGGCCAGGTCTCCCTCTCATCTCATGTCCTCAGAACACCCAGGGGCCTCATTACCCTACCGCCATTGTTTATTTGGAGGGTAGAAGAAAAGAGAGGAAAGATGAAAGAAAGGTCTGTGATCGACCGTTTCCTGTCGCGAAACCTTTCACAAGGCCAGTTTTGCTCTTGGGGTCTGCATTTAAACACACACCACAAGTTTCAGTGTGTGTGCATGGGTGTGTGAGGCCATTGTTGCAAGCTTTTGATGGAATTCATTTGATCAACGCCACATCGCTTCTTGGTGTCATCAAAATCCTTTCTGAGGGTTATTGTTTGGCTTTTTGGGGGGAGACCCGGCTCCCCTCCTCTGTGAAGTCTTCAGAGTGCACTTTGAAGAAGGATGATGTCATGTCTGCGACCAGAACTCTTGTAAGTTGTAATTGAAAATGAACTGCCTCTGATCACATCACAGAATTGTTTTTTTATACAAGATGATAGCCTAAAACATGACGGGGAGGATGACACGCACAAAGAAGCAAGTATACCATTTTAAAGTATGAAAGAGCATCAGCTAGAGCAAATCACATTTTTATCAAAAAAACTTAAAGAAAATCAGGCCTAGTAACTTTGAGTCCTAGACATGTTTTTTTTGCTGTTTAGTGTTTGCACTATTTCATGAACAGCTAAGTTGACTGAAGCTCAACAATTACACATGCAGAAAAGTATCGAAGATGAGAGAATTCATTTGTCCTCTGACAGAAGCTTCAGATACGTTAAAGCAACACAAAAACAAAACATAATTATTTTGGATAACCTTAGCTTGAGAAATAGATACTTCAAAAAATGGTGGCTACATTTGCACTTACACTCAAACTGCTACATTTGATAGGAAAATTTAATCTTATCTTAAGGTCCACGAAGGCTTAGCCTGGTAAACCACACCCATTCACTTCATGAATTAACTGGCTTCGTGAAAATGGTCTGGTAACCCTCCCGTTCACGGCCAATTCCACCTGTTCAATAATCTGCCAGTCCAGTCACAAATGTTTATCTCATACAGGGTGGGCTTTATTCCTCTCTCTCACAACAAGCATGGCGGCGGCTTGCCTGGAGTGCAAGGGGAAAGGCAAGGTAAACAGCCCTGACTGGTTGTATGGTTGTATGGCGATCTAACTGCATCCAGAGGCAATTTTGACTGTGTCTGTTGGTACTGCCCCTTGGAAATGAACAGTCAATCGAGAGGTACCATGAGAATTTGTTTGGCTGTGCCAGGCTAACTTGGGCTACCAGCTATAGTTAGCTGCACGACTGTAGCTGTAGTAATAACTTGGACCAATCATTTGACTTTTTGGGGAGCAGGTATTCAACAAGAACATTTGATGCAAACAACTCCACATTCAGCACACATTTAGCAGCAATAGCATTTTTTTTTTTTAAGTTTTACGATTCTATCCACCAACATTTGCTGTTCATCAAGTTGGGATCTTGTTGCCAATAATCCGCCAGCCCCATTTCCACAGTGTAGTGTCAGCACTGAAGAAAGGACTGGCTGCACCAATTCTTATCCAATGAGCGCCGGTGGAGGAGTCATGGGCGCGACTAGGCTGTCTTTTGAGAAAAGTAAAGTGGTGTGGTGTCTTTGATATGAGTCTTAAAAAATGCTGAATTTATACTGTATGCGGAAAAGTATCACACACATCTGTTTAAACCAATGCACCTTCGCGTGAATTCCTGTGGGGGGAGACATCGGCAGCAAAAGGCAGGAAGTACTGTGCACTGGCAACTCACGGTGATAAAGGGATGTGACTCAAAGCAAAAACCTTTTGTTTGTCTCTTTCCACGATGCATGGTGGGTCAGAATCTCAATCACATCACAATATAACAACATCTATGTGATAATTTCACAGCTTGTTGAGATTTTTGGATTTCATTTGTCTTGCTTAGCCAGACTTCTTTTCACACACACTCCACAGTAGGCAAAACGCCCCCTGGCAAGGTAATGCCTTTTTGCGCCAATTAAATTTGAAATGGCAACGACCTATGAGGAAGGGTTAGGGAAAAATAATCCCCTCCCTCAAGGTGGAAGCAATGCCAGACCAAGAGAATCAAGTCACTCAGTGGAGTGGCCGGAGTCTCTGGTTTGGACCCAGGCTAGTGAAGTTGTGCGCCATAAAACAAAAGCAATCAGCTAAAAGATGCTCAATGCTTCACAGGGTTGAGAAAACCTGCAGAGCCTGATGGTAACTATCTGAGTTTCGTGCGTGACCCTTTTAAATTCATCCACACAAAAGTGACTAGTGCAGCGTTAAACAGGAGTTTGTCAAAAGTCCTTTAGTAAGTCACTAACTGAAACAGACTTGCACTAACTCCTTGTGCAGTATATATGACAAACCAATGATACTTGTCAGAGTAGAGTAACGGCACCCAAGGCTAGATTCTCTTCCTTCATTTTCTAAACTCTTTGTAATATATTGTCATTCATGGCTTCGCTGGCAAGTTGTGATAAAGGCTTAAAAAGAGCTGTCAGATTAGAAGTGGTGTGATGTAGATTAACAGCATTGTCAGATGAAACAGCGGGCAGGTCCTCGTCGCTGTTCAGAGGTCACCTTGGAAAAATAGTGGGGCTGATTGTAATGATCACCTTTAGTGAGGCACTGAAAGAAGCTGACAGGAATGGCCCATAATGTGCAGTTGTGTTTGCGAGGAGACGAGAAATCAAGTTAACTTATTCAGTGGGTTTTGTTGTTGTGATGTGATCTGTTGTACGACGTTTTAAATACAAAAAACCCCACAGGACACTCATTACTGGGAATGTTCACAAAGTTGGAATTGACAATACTTACCAAAGCAGCATTATCAGAGAGTCAGATATCGATTTTCACAAATCTTTTCTGCCTTTTTTCTCAGATAAAAGCCTTGCATGTCTCTGGGCATGCAGAAGCATACTTTAAGAGTCTACTGCATTTAATAGGAAGATTAGCATTTCAATAGCATTTCAGAGCTCACAGAAACACACTTAAAACATTTCATTGAATAATGAATCATTTCCATAATTGAGGCAAGGTGAAAATTGCACTGCCAAAGTCACTTCAGGTATAAAGTTTGTTGATTTAAGGAGCCATAGCTGTTTTATAAAATTAAAAACTGCCTGCATTTACAAAGTGACTAAATTAAAAATTTTAAAAAAGACAAGAAACTAATTAACTGAAAATGTGTGTGAGTATTTTGTGCATTGCGATTGGTTTGTATTCGTGATTTTTATGATTAAATGAAAGCTTATTAATCGATATCAATCAATGTCTATCATGTCTTTCATCTATCAATGTTTGCTGAGTTATAGATACAGTGTGATGTCGGCATTCAGCCGATTCATTATGGTCGAGCCATCAGCATAGCCACAGCTACTGAGGATGCCATATTGAGTACTATGAATCATAGAATGGAGTTTGTTCTGTATACAGGTTTAGTGCAAGGTGATTAAATGGGTCTTTTTCCCTAACTCATAAACTGAATGCCATCATAAACCATAGTATCAAGGGATTTTGTGCTTTATACAAGTGCTGGCTGTGAAAGACAATGGAATTGAATCGACCCCAAAATGCAATAAACAATAAAAGTCATGTTAAAATCATGATGATTTTGTACTGGTAAGTGTGTAGTAATAAGTGTCTTTCTAAAAGAAAATCTGTCCACACTAGGTATGTGACCGAGTTTGTGGCTGGCGCTAAGGTTAGCTTTGTAAAATAGTTTAGGCATGTATGTGGAGTGATGGTTTTTATTGTTTGTGTATGCTAATGATTTCAAAACAATCAACCCTTATTTGTCTTCAGGCTGCAAACAACTGCTTTTGAGACTGGAAAATTGTTTAGTTTCACATTTAATTTTTTTTTTTTTTTTGCCAGCAGTGCACATTTAAATGACCTTTTAAATATTTATTCAATTATAGCATACTATGCCTTCTTTATCAGTAGTAATGGTAATAGCAGCAGCTGCAAGCAGCACTGCTGTATGGGTAATATTACATACATAACCCAGCAATTGAGATTATATTACTCAGTAATTTGGGACAATTAAACAACCCAGTATTTTGGGTAAAACTGTAAATCCAGCTGTCGGGTCAAACCAAGCTTGTGTTCTGTCCCACAGTTACGCAGCATTTGGGTTAGAGTTAGGTTGCTGTTTAACACAGCAGTGTTTGGCAATGGCAGGCTCTATACAATAATTCATAATTCATGAGGAGAAGAACTTGTTTTCCAAGAAAAAAAAAATCATCACAGGCATTGCAAAGAGTTGCACATGATTTGACTTGAATTGTGCTGGTAGCATTGAATTTGAGGAGACAGTAGATATGTGTTCAATAAATAAATAAATGAAGAAATAAATAAAAAATGAAGAAATAAATCAATAAATGTGCAAATGTATTCCATTTTTTTAAAAGCCACAGGAAACTACATAAAATTATGCAAATGTATACACATGAGTGGCATATGTAGCATAGACGTGATTCAAGTCACAGATGAGACACGAAAGAATAACACGCGGTGTGAAGACAATAAGCATTTGATTGATGCTGCAGGACAATCACAACACTGCCTCCTAAGGTCAGAGCTCACCAGCAGGGAAGAGTTTTACAGAGTGAACAGCAAACTTTGTAACACGGAATCAGTCTGCAAACTGAGTGACAGTGTGTGGTCTGTGTGTGTGTCTGCATGTGTGTGTGTTTGTTTAGGATATTTTAAAGGAAAAAGGAAAGCCTAAGGGAAAAAGAGTCAGAGTTGTTCACTCTGCCACATTCCCTCCTGCTCTCCCTCAATACCTGTGAAGCAGAGAGGAGCATGTTCGGTGTTGTTACCACCATCTACTCCTTCCTCTTCCTCCTCCTCCCTTTTTGTCCTCTTCCTCCTCTGCCTGACATTCTGTGCATGTCTGCTGTCTGCTGCTGACAAGGGGCCGTGTGGACTCCCAGAGCTGTGGTTTGTGTGTAGGCATCGAGCACATGTGTCTGCTCACATGCCTGTATAATGACAAGGAGTGCTGGGCAATAAAGCAGTCATCTGTAAATCAAGTGGAGTGCCAGGTGACTGTTGGTGCCGCACTCCTGATTTAAAGCTGCGGCATGATTCAAACGACGTGTTACTTGGAACATCACACAGTGTTAGAGAGCAGCTTTCCAGCAGTCAGACTCTGGGTGGTGTGTCTGAGTTTTGTAAATTTCCAAAATCAACAATCTGAAAGTCTACACCAACTTTTGAAATTGGTCAGCCATGTGTACTTAGGTGTGAAAATGGGGGGCAGGGATTCAGCTGGTCGGCAAAGTATATTCAAAACATCTTGCACAGTGTTCAGCACTCAACTGCTCACCAGGAACAGATTTTAGAGGATTGTTCCCATTTATCAGCATTTGAGTGCCCAAAAACAAAGATGTCACAGTCATTTACAGTTTTCTTCCCTTTCTGCTTTCCTCCTTGTACTGTTGAGCAAACAGTTTAGAAGATTTCCAATCAGTCCTTCTCCTCACTGTGCACAAACACATCTTCACTGCTTCATTCAGCTGCTTACAATCTTTTCTAAAGTCATACAGTAGCAAATCCACACAATCCAGTGATGAAAGTACTCAAATTAAACATTTAAACGATGAAAGCAATACCAAACTATGAAGACACTCACATAGAAATACTTTACTTTGAGAAAAAGTACAAAAAAGATACTTAAAGTATGGAAAGTGTTCAATTTACAAATTGTTTTCTGCGTACAGAATTAGACTACCCGATAATTATGATTTGCCTTGATTTCCCTGTTATGATTAAAGAATAAACTTTTAGTAAACTTATAAAGTTGCAGCAGAGAGAGGTGGAGCTAAATTTACCTTCTTCAAACTGTGCAGAGGCTTAACTCATGGCAATGTATTATTTTTAAATTTGTCAAACATTTGCTGAGTGCAACCTACTAATTGCAGCTGTCAGATAAATGTAATGGAGAGAAAAGTGCTCAAGTTCCTTTAAAGCACAGTGAAGTAGAGCTATAAAAATGCAAAATGGAAGAATTCAAGTGTTAGTAGGCTGCCTTAGTCTGAAGAATTAGGTAAAGGAACAAGGTTTTTATGAGTGGGTCCCTTTTCTTTTTGTGGTGTGCACAATATTTCAAAGGAAGAAAAGAGTGTGTTGCAGTTCTGACATAACAAAGCAGATCAGTAAATCAAAAAGTTTCCATCTGCTAAGAGAGAAGATAGACTGGGATGTGTGTAGCAGAACTCCAAAGGACAAAAACTCCAGTTTATAACCCCACCCATCTCTGTAATAGTCAGCTTTCATCCCTCACTGTGTTTTGAAAGGCATGAAAGGCTTGGCTCTTGGAAAGTGAGACAGTTGGACAGTGACTTGTGAGCATGTTTTTCTGAGACCGTAATCCCTGTCTCCTACAGGCTCACCATGATCAAGATAAAACCACATATTTCCTCATTTGCTGCTTTATTCCGACAGATTAAAGGATGACAATTCAGGTTTTACCTGAGTGAGACCAACAAATATCTGTGGAAATCTTCTCCACACCTCAGGCTAGCTGGCCCGGCAGCTCCAGCACCAAACCCTGGCAAGAAAAGCAGAATTTTAGCCCAGCCGGACCCCGCTCATCAGTTGCTGTCAGGTGCTGTCAGATTTGGGAAGAAACGTCAAACTCCAGTGCGGATGGCTGTTGGATATTTTGTAAGTGTTTCTGGAGGGATTCGGGGAAGTGTGCTGCCTTGCTGGAGGAGCTGAGTGTGGAAACATGTTCTCTTTCTCTTACTGTGCTACTTCGTATTGGGAGGAGGATGGAGGCAATTACCAGCGGCAGCAGCTGAGAGAGAGCCAAGCCCCTGCACATCAATCAGCATTACTCCATCGCCACTGTCTATATGTGCATGAGGAAGTGTGTGACAGAGCACCTCCCAGTGGTGACTTTCTTTATAACATCCAGTTAATAAGAATACCATCACAACCACAATCTGCTCGAGGGTCTTGACTCTGAATGGAGGCATTTTTTCCCCCTTATAAATTAATTTCCACCAGCTAATTGCTGTGTTCATTACCAGGGTACAATAATGTCAAAAAACCACTGTCCTGATTTAATTTCCATGGCTGAATGTGAAATGAGTCGGAAAAAGAGGCAAAGCGCTGTGTGTGCTGCTTGTCATTTGCTTCATGTTAAACTGCAAAGCAGAGGCAATTTAGGTTAATGTGGAAAAAGGAGGGGGGAGAGAGGTTACAAAAAAAGCAGGGGTAATTTGGTGTGGCAAATTGATGAGTCATCTTTCGTCCAGAGCCTTTGATTGACAAAATAGCCAACACTTTCAGCCCTAGATGAGCCAGAGAAATAAATATGTCCTTCTGTCACTTTTTTTTTTTTATCCCAAAACACTCCGTCTCTCTCAAGCTTTGTGTATTTTGTTGTGTAAGCCTCCTGTCTTTAGGCTAATAACAGTTCTACTAAGCCTGAGTGTGTCAACTATGACAATTCCATGGTTAGAGTAGCACTGCTCTTCCATTATGTCCGCATTATGGACATCACACATTAGCCAAACTCTCCTCTGGCTGCACTTAACAAAAAGGAAATGGGGGTTTTGGTGCAAACTAAAACAGCTGAATGCTTTCAAAATCTCGTATTATCTTCTCTGAATGCAGCATTGGCACTTCATTTAATGTCCCTAAAATTGCACTGCCGAAAGGTGAGAGGGAACAATCATCCTCTCCTGATTTGTTCTCTGCTCTTGGAGCTTGGTTACCCGAGCTCCGTCGCCTCATGCATACTAAACTGACAAAGAGCACGACAGCAAAATGTTTATGCTTTGTGTCTCTGAGGTAGAAATGAGTTAAAATAAAAGCCTGTTTGTTGTGCGTTCTGTCTATGGAGGATTGTAGCGCGGCGAGGGTGTGTGTGCATCATATTCAGGTCGTACTTCAAGGCCAAACTGGAATGAGATGAAAGGGAGAGACAGGGCACTCTGTCCTGTGACGAATGATTGTTAGATATAACTCAGCCCTAGAGGTAAACAAATGAGGCTGATTTTCCATGGGGTAAAAGGATTTGAGAGTCTGGATGTGTTACCCATGATGAGAGACAGCGACGTATCGCAGCATCAAGGCCAGTGCTGTCAGTCCTGCATGGGAACACGGACATTTGTATGTAATGCTTGATGTAGCACTGATTGTGCTTTATTATATTATTAACTGATGCTGAAAGCTGATATGATGCTGCAAAAATTGCACCTTTCAACTCTGCACCTCCTGGACAGGAACATCTATTTCTTTTTGCTGCTGCACAGTGAGGCTTCTCATCCATAACATAACTGTTGGTGCCCTGTAGAGAGGAGCACACCGTTTTTAAAAGGAGTAAGACAAGCTGATGTGATTGGCCATGACCAGCACCAACCTACATCATTATTCAACCTCTTTCACAGCTGGGTGTCCTCCACACCATGCCAGGTGCAACATATTTAAAGAAGACATATTATACTCATTTTTATGTCTTTGATTTTGATTTCAGACTACTATAGAGCAGCTAGACAAAATTGACTGAACACTAAAGTCTGTAGATCTTCAGAAAACTGTGACTTGCACCCTCTCTCTTACTTGAATTTTCTCCATTCTCTCAAAACTGTCTCGGGTACTCCTCCCCCCTTTCCCTTATGCACGCCTTTGTACTCCGCTGTACTCACAACCCCTTTACTGACACAAAATAAACACAGCTAGGACACTGATAAATTGTTGCTTACAGCTTGCACTTCTCACTCTTCAACACAACAAAATTAATGTGAGAAAAGCAGTTCTTTAGCAGCAGTTTAGCCTTTAATCCATCTTATGTGTTCATATTGAGGAAGTAAGTAAATCCACATGGAAGTAAATCCACAAGAAACGGGAACACTATCAACTTTTCTCTAGTGCTTGCCTCTTTAGGAAAGTTTAAAGTTTAAAAAACACTTTATTGTAGCCATCTCGAAAACAAGG
>JAQFJA010000010.1:4290936-4306411 GCA_029874485.1 Naso brachycentron | reverse complement strand
TAACAAAATTATTCTAATAACGGGGGTGGTGTTTACAGAAGTTATACAGTAATTGTGTTTAGTAAATTACAAATGCCATGACCTACCTGACTGAGTGAGAATTTGCACTGCAGGTAGTCTTACTAACATCACAACTGTGGATGGTAACACCTCCATTAGTGCCATTTTGGGGGGTAGTTTTACCAGGATGGTCTGTTGTTGCCGCCCTCTCATCACTCTGTTTACATACCTTAATTTTACATTCTGTGTCTTTCTGCTCTTCTGAGATAACTGCCTCAAATTCCATTGAATCCTGTACTTTATCACAGTATTCTTCATCCTTACATGTTAAATCTTCCATTTTGGGGGCACTGACTTCTCTCTCATCTCCTTCATCCGTGTTAATTATAGTTGCAGGGGTGGTTTTGACTTTTCCCTTGATCACATTTTGTTCATTTTCTGTCTGTTCCTCTTTTACACTATCTTCTTCCTTTTTTTGTTTCCCTAACTCTCTGTCCTGTGCTTCCTCAAATGTCATCAATGGATCTTCCTCTTCTTTGTCTACCACTTTCTTTTCACTCACTTGTCCATATTCCTCAAAAAGCCCTCTTTCAGTTTTTACCTCAAGCTCTTTTGCCCAACTAGCTACTTCACAAAGCTTTGTTTCCTTGGTTTCCTTAATGAGAGCCTCTGTTTTATCACATCCATGTGTCACCAATCTAGCGTTTTCTGTCTCTTCCTTCTTCTGCTCCTCCTCACAATAATTGCCATCATTATCACTCTGTGCTCCGATAACGTTGTCGTCTTCACCTTCCCCACTGCTTCTGCTTCCTTCCCCTGGCTCCATGTCAAAAGCAGCTCCGTTGTTTGCAGTCTCTGTAGAGCTACTTCCATTTTTTTCCCAATCAGACTTCCTATTAACCCCTGACTGAGCCCTGAGATTGAGCCCTGAAACTTCTAATTCAACGTCTTTTGCAAGTAAGCCTTCTTGATGTTTACATCCACTGCCGTTTAACATCTCACTTAGTTCCAGATGTTTTGAGTCTTCAGTCTGCTGCCCATTTAGAAACATTTCCTCCGTCGTTTCCTCTTCAACTCTGGGTATTTGTTGATTCGGCTGATTATATGGTTGAAAATCCTCTTTACTCAGATCCAGGATGTAGCTGTAGGCCTCCTCCTCATCCGAATCCAGTGCTGACAAGCTGTACAATCCTTCCTCGGAGCTCAAAGTAACGTGACTCGCATCCACAGACGTTTTCTCCATCCATGATCGGATCTCGTGGCTGACCACGTTTGTGTCCAGTGGACTAGGTGGCTTTACAGTGCTTTGAGACTTGCTTTTCGTTTTGTTGAATGGTGAAGTGGAAGCTAGTACAGTCATACTTTGGCTGCGACAGTTGCTGAAGGAGAGGTCAGAAGTAACTTCTCCACTTGAGTGAAGTAAAGAGGCACAGAGGCTCCCTGAGGATCTTCTGGCCCACTGTTTCCACAGACGCTGCTCGCTGCTACTCCCCAAGCTTTTGAGCAAAGCTTGCGCTTCTGTGTCATCAGTGAAGGTGTCCCCAAAGCTGTCTGAACCAAGTGATCCAAAATTTGGGATGTCAGGAACTTCAGTATCCATTGTACAATTCTGTAATGTATGGTTTATGGGCTTTAGTTACATAATTCTGAAAATAATTGTAAGTCCATTTATTTGACAATTTTGGAAAAATGCATTTTCATTTTGTTTTCTGAGCTAGATTTATAGACCGATGCCTGTTTCGTATCTCGGTGTTAAATATTAAATAACAGCCAAAGAGCCTTGCTAAGCATTAAGACTTTGAATGGGGAGGACAGCATAGCCTGGCTTTGTCCAGTGGCAGCTAAATCTGCCTAAAAATACCTCCAAGGCTCAGTAAAAGACAAGATATGTGTCACTTGTCCAGTTGAGGCAAAAACCTCCAATCCTTACAGCACCCAGCCATGAAATAGTCTGACACATGGATCTGGTAAAAATATAGTTTGATTTTTTTTTTTTCATCTAACTCTTGAAAAAACTACATTATCAAATTCTCTGAAATATACTCACCTCATCTATGCCTGAACAATGCCATAGGAACATGGACACATAGGTGACAATGGACTGCTCATCTGGTGAAGAGCATGACACATCTGCAAACAAAAATAGACAGTTTTTACACAGACTGCCAGAGTTGAGAAAGTCCTTCTGTTGGGGAGAAAGCTCAAGCCTCTGTGTGATACTGACAATAAAATAAAATTGGCAAAACACAGAGCAATGACCTTTGCTGCTCATTTCTAGCAAAGTCAACTTTAGTTGAACTGCAAAGGGACAAACGCTTCTGTTTTACTCCTTTGGCCCTCTGACTGGTGGTATCATAATACTGTGGTGGGCTTCTAACACCTGCTTAGTGTAGGTACAGCAGTTGTATTGTTTTGGAAAAGATGTAGAAAGACATTTTATCTGTCAATGTGAGACATGTACTGTGCAGTAATCTTTTACCTTCAGGCTCCAGCAGAGGTGGTATATTCAAACTTTGATGAGCTATCATAAAAGCCAGCTGGAGGTTTTCTGTTGGGTCTCTAGACAGACTCTTCCTCAAATCAACCAAGGCCGGATTTATGGACTTAATCATAGCTAGGAATGCCAGTCCACTCCTCCAGCTCTTCCCAAAGTCATGCACCTCCACCCCAAACCTGCACATTTAAAATTGCATAATAGAAATCACAACAGCCAGCTCAGACATTATGCTTCAACCATTGTGGTTTCAAAATTATATGTTTGGGTTCAGGATGTTTTGTCAACAAAAAATATGTTGTAAGCGTTTGGATCTTTTTCAGACTCACTTTGATGTGCATCGTTGGATCCACTGCAGCAGAGTCCTGATTGCTTTCCCATGGTACTTTGGCTCCCTGGCAGCCTTTCTACCTTTGCTTGGCAGGGTGCTGCAGGAGTAGCTGCCAATGTCATTTTGTTGGGGTGAGAGGTCACTGGAGGACGGGTAACTGCTCATTGATAAGGACGAGAGGCTGGAAGACAAATGCCTCTGGAGGCCTCCCGTCAGCTCCCTCACCTGTATTAGAGAACAAGAGTGGAGTGCATGTAAGGTCACTGACAAAGACAACAGATGGGCAAGATGTGAAGTAATATATTGAGACATTAAAGTGAGGGATGATGGGAAAAAAAACCTGCCTGAAAATACAAGATGATGTTCCAGATAAGATTAAGAACAACAGAAGGGACACCGTCAGCAATACTAGAGGCATCGATGCCAAGCAGCTTCACCTGAGGGACAATGGGGAGGAGACATCATCCGAAGTCAAGTTTTTCCTGATTCAAAGTAAGTGTACTACATGTCAAAACAATATCACTTTCGTTACAAGAGAACATACTCACATGTCTGTCATCCAGGAAAGCCAGAGCCTTAGAAATGTTGTTTAGTCGGAAAATGTGGTGAGGAGACGACCTAAACCTGTAAAGCTGAGACAATTTAAGAGGAAAAGTTAAAAGTTTTAGAAAACATCTGTTGTTTTGCTAAGAGTTGGCCAAGAAGATTGATATACTCGCGTGTATTGCAAATTTAAAACTACAGCAGCCAGCTGGTTAGCTTCAGCTAGCTTTGCCTAGCATAAAGACAGAACAGAGAGGGAACAGCTAGCTTAGCTCTCTCCAAAGATAACAAAAACTTATTGTGAAGTGTTTCTTGGCCTGGCTTTCAAGGTGCTGGTCAATGGATGTTGTTGTCTTTAAACAGTGCCAGACTAGCTGTTTCCCCTTGTCATCCCTCTTTTTTGTTAGCCTCAGCTCTGTTTTCAACAGCCATCCAACTATTTCGGACGGGTTTGATGGATCTCAGGCTTGCAGACATGGTGCAAAGCTAAAGAATTGTACTAAATTCGCCCAGAGGGAAATTAAGCAACTTACTAAAAAGATTTGTATTATTTGATTCTTACTAGTTTGCACCCAGACAGCTCCTCCAGCAAAGCCATCAGTATCCTGCCGTCCTGAATGTCCCTGAACAGGTTGTGCACTGCAACTGGCGGATCACTCTGGAAATAACAAATCATAAACATTATTGATCGTAAACATGATGATTGCATTTATGAGCTATAGTATAAAAGAATAATGCTACAGTAAAACCGCATTGATTTGTGCCTTACTCTCTGCAGAAACACATTCATCCACCGGGTGAAGGTTCTCGTCCGCATTGCTTTCCTCTCATCTAGGGAAGAGAAAACAGGGACTTGGCACAGAAAACACTGCAGTTTTCCAGTTGAGCACTGTTCTAAAAATCTTGCTATAACTGAACTGCACGTTTAGCAAGAATTGTGTTGAATATAATGAGAAAGAAGTATGAAAGTCGCATGGGATATGTGAAAATAGCATATATGTGTTAACCACAAAAGACTACACAATTGGAAACATTTAAGAAGAGCTAACCTGTCTTTTAATCTCCTTTGTATCCATTTATTTCCCATGAAACACACGTTACATGTAAGTGTTTTAATAGCATATTATCAACCTGATGAAAGTGTGTAAGATTGAGCAATCAGATGCCACAATGCCAAAGACACCCACATGGAAAATTGCTATGAGAAAGTTAAGGAAGGAAAAGACAAATGTCTTGCAAAGTGTTGATAATTCTCCTATGATTCTATATATTATCTTAGAGTGGGTCAGTAGTCATCAACATAAGACAATATATCCTGCCACAGTACCTTTAGACTGCTGCTGGTGTTGATCACTTATCTCTCCCTCTGATTTCTTAAGTGAATCCCCGTTGGCCTCGTCCTTCATTCTTAACTTCAGTCTCGCTTTTACCTATAAGCCATTGAGGAGATAAGACGGGCGAACAATTCAAAATGTCAGGGAGACGTAGCAATTAGAGCTACGCTGAGGTTCCTTTACAGAATGGATAAAGAAAAGGCTAAGTGAGACAGCGAGTCTTGCCTGAACACGTTGTAACCTCCCTCTGAGGTGTTGATCAACTCTATCTTCCACTCCCCCGAGACAACTCAAGCAGAATCCTATTGGCAGGCTGCGGTTCATAAAATTCTGTCTGCAGAGGTTGTTGCATAAAGTCCTTACCCGTTAAAATGAAGGCATCAGCTGGGATCATTGTGTTAGGTTGTATGGTTTCCCTCTTTCCTGCAGAGGCCTGTAATAAATCTTTCTGAGGCTCATGTCAGAATGATTTACTGACAGAAACATGTTCAGCCAAGAAATGATTATTCTGGCTTTTACAGGAATGAGCAGATCTGGGCTTCTGTCCTTTCAGGCATGTTATGGCTTTACTAGAGAGTGACAGCAGAGAAATGACAGAAAATAAGAGGGCAGAGAGATATTGTATAACATAAAACAAAGATTGTCGGCCAGACATGAACCAAGGACGCTGCAGTTCAGTCAGTGCCATGAGCACCAAACCAACCCTGTGTGACAACAGCTCAGGCATGGTTGTCAAAGTGGGGTCCAGGGACCACAGGGGTCCTTGAAAAGGTCCCCAGCAACAAAGGGAATCATTTCCCCCCCCATAATTTTATACATAAGTGACACAATGACAGAAAGTAATGAATATTTTGGCCATGGGATTCGTACACTTTCTGTGAACATCTAAAAGCAAAAGTCTTACAAGGTGGATGACACTTGGACAACATCTTATCAAAAGGGAGGTTGTGTTCTTAAAGTCGAGCTGCAGTCCAAAACACATTTTCAATCCTTGTGGACCATATCTCTGCTTTTATTGTGGTCAAATTTGAAAATGTATCACCAAAAAATGAATTATTTCATATTTTTATAGGAAAGTCTGCCACTTCCATCTTTCATGTAAAGAAAAAAAACCTGGGTCCCTGATGTCATCGTTGACTCAAGCCATTCTTGGAAGAATCATTGGTTGAACTCGCTGACAACATTCCAATCAGATTCCTCCAACTTATGTCCCACCCCTATCAGCCCGTTCATTGGTTGTTTAATTGTTTGAATAGAGAATATGCCACAACACGGCAGTGGATGCTCTGGAAAAAGGCATTTCAGCTCATCTTTAATAGTGTCACTTACGGGTCACTGACTTCAAGAAGTCTGAGAAACACTAATATCAGGTGCTGATCAGATACTGAAATACAATCTAAGAATGTCAGTTGATGCCTTAAAGGCTTATCAGATGTCAAAACACTGCACAACAGTTTGTAATACTCCTCCTCCTCCTTGGATCTACGCATTCTGAACCAGTTTATATTTTGGGGGGGTCAAAATGCACCAAACAGTCCATAATCAGGTGCACAAACTGAAATGGAACCAGGTTCACATGGGTAGAAAAGGCCCAAGTGTTGGCACCACCAGACGGGCTCAATTTAAATGAAAGAGAGAGGCTGCAGGGCTAGTACGTCAGAATGTGACTCAACCCCCGGGCCAGCAGGACACCCTGATAATCCTAGTTTACAACTTTTTAAAGTATATTTAGAAATCAAGACTTCCATCTGTCATTTTCTGTGACTCATGGCCATGAAAATTATGTATTATCCTTTTAATCCTTTAATCCTCAATTGGCTGCTGGAGAGGCACATGTCAAAATATCTTTCTCCAGCCTGCCTGAGGGAAAGGTTTATGCTGCATTACACTGAGGAACAATGAGTATATAGGTTATATATGTTCACATGCTTGCATTTTCTTCTGCAGCTGTAAAATGTACTTACTAAAACAGTTACCTACATAATAATTTGAAATGTGATATGTAATGAATTCACTTTATAAATTATAACATTTATTGCAGAGCACGCCGAGTTAAGTTTTTAAATAACTTAAAGCGATATCTCACAAAGAGCAAAACTATTTTTTGTGTATCAATTACTCACCCTTAGATGTCTTAAAATGAAAAAGATTTTTTTCCTTCCAGCATTATTTCATGGTAAACAGATCCCAAAAATGAAGCCAGTCACTTTGTCTGCTTTTACTGGCAGTCTATGGGGATACATTTTCAGAACGTCAAAACTATCTAAACACATCCATCCAAAAATCTCAAAAGCTTTGTGTGGTATAATCAAAGTCTTCTTTATCATGTCATATGCTCAGTACTTGCAACACACTGTTATTTCTTCTAAACAGCTAAATCCAACGTATATGCTATCTAATGCACGCGCTTGGCCAGGGAAACAACAGGGAGCCTTACAATAGATATGTTGGATTTGGCTGAAATAACAGTTTTGTAAGTACTGAGGATACGACACAATAAAGAGGACTTGGACTGTACCACATGAAGCTTTTGAGATTTTTGGATGGACATTTTTAGATGGTTTTGATGTTTTGATATTTAATCTCCATAGACTGCCGGCCAAAGCAGCTAATGTGACTGGCTCGCATTTTTGGAAAAAATGTGTTTACCGTAGAGGAACCTGGAAGTAAAAAAATGCAGTCTTCAATTGAAGACATCTAATAGTACGTAACTGATACAGACACAAAAAAAGTTTTGCAGTGAAATACTGCTTTAAGAGATGTAAAAACTTAACTCTGCCTGTTCTGTAATAAATGTAACATTTAATAAAGTGAGTCCATTAAATGGCATACATTTTTCAAGATATAATGTCCGTTGTAAGAAGCTAAACCCTCATTTTGGATCTTATTATGATGCAATGAAATTTACATGAAATGAGCTATGACAGTCTATTCTTTTTGCCGTGACCGACATTTTATTACAGTTCTGCAGCATTAGTTGTACCTCAGCAGGGAACTTCAGTGCATATTTAATAAGTGAGATCTTCTTTAGAGAACAGAATCACTTAGAAGGAAATTGGAGCTTGTATAACATGTTTGTGATTTATAAATCATAACAGCAAATAGTTGAATTCATTTCAACACATAACTGTGAAGACGCAATTTAAAAGGGATCATAGAACAAAATCAATATGGGGTATCAGCACATGAACGAAAGCTAAAGACTCAATAATTTGACAAGAGGTCTCATTTGTTTTGCAGCCAACTGTTGCAAGAGGCAAGCTCACTTAAAAAGTTCATTCATTACAGAAACTGATCAATTTTTTTGCAGAATAAAAAGTCAGATGTTACTGTGACAGCCGAAAGTATCTGACAGGAAGAGCTTTCCCTGTTTCAAACAATATCTGGCTGTCCGGTTTTACTCTACCTGCCTCAAGAAAGGTGATTTCTACAGAGCGAGACCATCACCACCGTGGAAAGCAGGAATCTGTCCAAGGAACATCGCACGTGAAACTCCTGAGCCTCCAGAAGTCACGCCTTTTCCTTCTTTGAGTTGCTTTCTGCAACCTTGTTGTGCCCACAAGCAATAATCTTTGCAAGGAGCAGCTTCACAAGGCTGCAAGTTACATATAGCAGCTGAGACGCACACATACACTCACTTGCATTTCCACCAAACCCGTATTCTTACATCATATCCCTTATAGCATATCCAACACTGACAATTTTAAAAAAGACTTCAGCAAAGTAAATGTGAACAAACCACATTTATACTTGAATTTCCATACATCCCATATTTATTAAAACATTCAAAATATCACATCATTATGAAGGGGATTCAACCAGGACAAATTTTTCAAAACTGAAATCATAAATTTTTGGAAAGTTCATGACATAAACACTAATGGTGATTTCCTGTCCCTTGAACTTGTCATATAGTATAAAAGGAGGCACGTTCACTTGCACAGGCTCTTAAACTGTTTTGTTGTTGTTGTTGTTGTTGTTGTTGTTGTTGCTTCCTGTGTCCATGTCTTACAAAACCTCATGGTCTGTGGTGCAAAGTGCCTTCAGAAAACCAGAGTCTAGTCCAGGCAGTCAGTCTACCACCATGCAGAAGACAGGGGGCGTCATTTCCTCCCCATTATGAAGCTAGGAGCCTCGGCGTCATCATCAGCCTCTCTTTCCTCCTCTTCTTCGCTGCTGTCCGAGCTCGTCTTGTCGGCGTCGTCTTCTTTTTTGTTTTTGGCCTCTTCCTTCGCCTTCTTCGCCATGA
Organism: Naso brachycentron; assembly: GCA_029874485.1. Taxonomy (NCBI): domain Eukaryota; kingdom Metazoa; phylum Chordata; class Actinopteri; order Acanthuriformes; family Acanthuridae; genus Naso; species Naso brachycentron. Next base: position 4,297,460 of record JAQFJA010000010.1, on the reverse strand, counting down.
GCTTTTTTTGTTTCAGCTTCTCGCGCTTCTTCCTGCGCTTTGCCGTTCTCTCCTCAGCTTCCTCTTTGTTTTGCTCCACCTTGTCCAGATAATCCAAATCCGCTTTTTGCTTCTCTGACATCTTGTCCAGAAAGTCCTGCCTCTGGTACTCGCGGCGTCTGAGGTGCCGGTAAACGTGGAACTCGCCGCTGCCTGCACCGGCGCTGGAGCCCATCACATCCCGGACGAACTCCGGCGGAGCCCGCGGGTTCCATTCTTTAGGCCGGTCCGGGATGGGAGCGGGCTTGTCCGGGTTTCGCATCAACCTCTCCAACTTCAGACGCTGTTCCTCCGCCGGAGTTTTGGCGATTATCAGCGGCTGACTTTCTTTTACTCCAGGTTTCCCCGGCTTGTTGTTTTTCTGCGTGTGCGCCGCCATCTTTCAAACCGCCTTCCTCTCTGCTCGACTCTCCCCGGAAGTTCTTGAGGGCTCCTGCCGGCTCCTGCAACCTGGAAATAATTATTTTACTTTTTTTCTAGAATTTTCTTCAAAAAAAAACACATGTTATGACACATATATATAAAAAAAACATTGTGTTTATAATAATGTACATCAATAAAATCTTCTTTTTAAACAATGTTCCTTGTGTAACTAATGTAATTGACGTTTGACGTCGACCAATAGAAAATCAGATCAGGAATTTGTTTGGGCACAGCTGTCCAATCAGCTTTCAGGTCCCGCCCCTCCTCGCATGCGTTAAGTGTCTTGACGAACTAGTTTTACTCCGGCTCGAGCACAAGAAGGATAGCTCGTTTTCACGACAGTTCGTCCCATTACGTTGAGTTATAACGTACCAAAGACCATGAATAATTTAATTAGATCTACAGCAAGGTGTCTGCGGTCGGGGGCGGCGGTCAGTCTGCCGAGACAAGCGGACGGCCGCGTGTGGACGGCCTCGGCCCGGTTTCTGGGCTCAGCGGTGGACCTCCAGAAAGACCTTGGTGAGATGGTGAAAAAGGACAAAGTGGTGGTGTTCATGAAGGGGACGCCGGCTCAGCCCATGTGTGGTTTCAGTAACGCCGTGGTTCAGATCTTGCGGATGCATGGGGTGGACGACTACGCAGCTTACAACGTGTTGGAGGACCAGGAGCTCAGACAAGGTCAGTAAACTGACATCCCCTGTTCGTGACTTGACAGCAACAAGTTGTCACCTCTCACCTCCTTCAGCTCAACGTTTTTATGATTAATAATTGAAGCCTCACGAGATTTATTGTGTGTAACTTATGTAATCATTGTTCCACGCACTTATGAGCCTCTTTGAGCAATCCTCGTTGTTGACATGTTCATATTGGCACATTTAAACCTATCACATATCAGCCGTTTGTCAACGAGCCTCTTTTTTGAGATTTTTTTTTTTTTATCAGTGCTCAGCAGCAGGTCCACCGGGTGTGGTCCTTAAAGTCAAACGTTTGTCCATCAGTGAGAACATGGATGCAGCTGGAACTTCCTCTTGTTGAGTAAAGAAACACGTAAATGTTATTTTGTTAGTTACATCAGCTCTGCAATTTGTAATGGGATTTTGCTGACCGAGGCTGATGTTGCAACAGCAGCTAATGCCAAGTGATCACATACGTCACACTCGAGAGGACAAACTGACTCATACCGTAAATTCGATCAGGATCCGGTTTGTGTTGGATTAAAAATGGGGCAAAGGCCTGTATGTAAGTTCTTGTCAGAGACCAGCAAATAATGGCCTGATCCTAATTATATTTACATAATGAAATCCAGAATAGCTGAAACACAATTAAGTGTCCCTAAATGCACCACTATAGCGCCTTTGCTGTCATTAATGTCAGTACAGAATTATCAAACATCAAAAAGCATAAATTTATTACTAGAGGGGGACTTGAAGTTGAAATTCTCACACCTGTTTAAACAGATTAAGCAGTAACCTGTAATCCTTGTGACAAGTTGATTGATTTTTATGTGTAGCAATAGTGGAGTCAACTTTTACCAACATTGTATTATTACCATTTGGGCTCTCCGCAATCTGCACATTTTTTTAAAGTTAAAGGTGCTGCAAGTGGTGTTTAATTTTTTCCCCCCAAATTTTAAATAACCGTTTAATAGTTCTGCATTCAGACGTGCATCACTTATATACACAGTGTTTTAACATGGGTCCTCCGCTCTGCTGTACGCAGAAAAAGACATTTTCCAGTATCCCGGTCCACCTCTCATCCAATCAGAAGAGAGCATTCCAGAAATGTGTTTTCTGTTTCTGAAACTGACATTACTGACCAGCTGTTTAACACCTATCATAACAAAGTGCAAATCGCTGTCTGTGCCATAGTGTTTTATTTTGTGCTAATATCAATAAAAATGGGAATCAAACGTGATGTGTCCGTTCTTATGCTGGGCTACAAACACATTTAAATGAGGCAATATCTTCATTAAGTTGTCTCGCTGTGGTGTTTCTAAACAGAATCTATTTGAGATCACTTTATGACTAAACAGAGCTGCTGCTGGTGTGAAGTTTCTTCGAATTTATCATTGTTGAATTTTGAGCTTGTGCCATGGCGTCCATCGCTGACCATGCTAACTACACAGTTCTTTGGTTTATAGTATTGAAGCTTCTGTTGCTGAGGGGTGTAACCAAAAGGCATCACTTCCTGCTTCCTTTTTTTTTTTTCCAGGAATGAACACAGCAGTCATGGGGTGTTTAGAGCAGGAAATTGAACTGGTTTTACAATAAATATCGACTTACAATAGATAGTCAAAAGATTGTACTTCTCCCACGATTCTCTAAGCTACCTGATGCAGGATTGTTTTTACTTTATTTCTGACTCTGACACCATTTTCAATCACCTCTGTCAGGAATCAAGGACTTCTCCAACTGGCCCACAATCCCTCAGGTGTACTTCAACGGCGAGTTTGTGGGAGGCTGTGACATCCTGCTCCAGATGCACCAGAATGGAGATCTGGTGGATGAGCTGAAGAAGCTGGGCATCAGCTCACCACTGCTGAACGCTGAGAAAGAATCCAAGTAGAGGAAGAAAATAGACTTCAAACAGCTGACAACACAGAGAGGACATATAATATTTATCAGGTTGAATCCCCCTAACACACACACACACACTCAGATTCTCACCAGTCAATTCTCAAGGCAGGCATGGGCAAAACTGACTCAACCTTCTAGGCTACAACACACAGCATGAGGGCAGATCAAAGTAATGAGTGTGAGCAGTTTGGTGGCAGCACTTGAGTCATGGACATTTATGTTCCAGACCTATTAACAGCTCCTGCTGCACTGCCTCTACCCGGTCAGGCTGTGTAAGTTTGCACAGATGATGCACGTGACAAGTGAGGCCTTAAACTTTGGAGGAATAAAGTGTCTTTAAAAAGATCCAAAATTAATTTCACCAAAACCCCCACCACATTTCCTCATCTTCCCCAGTAAGCTGCAGTGATGATTTTTGGCCATTAGGAGGCAGCAGAAACAAGTAGCAAACATCCCTTTAAAGAACTGGAGTCACTGTCATCCCAGCTCCCTTTGGTCTCCATCTGCTCCCAAGAATCTGTCTTTACTCTGCTTAAACCTACTACGTTAGCAAGCGAGTCGCTAACGTTCTCTGTCTGCCTGTTGGTGCTGGGCATGTAGCGTAAACTGTTTATCATAGCGTTTGTAAATGTCAACAGCTGCCTCCTGTAGCCAAAAATTAGGGAACCAAAACAGTAAATTTTGTGGGCCAGAAAACCAAAACAGTTAGACGAAATATGCTATGAAGCTGTGAATAGCGAAGGGGAACTGAATAGTCTGGGGATAGTTCTCCGTGGGTTCATTACTACCTTATTACACATAGTCTCTAGACGCACTAATTAAAGCAGCTTTAATGTTTCACTTAACACATGAAGGAAGAACTTTGGTCTTTGCCAAATAGATCCTAAGTTTTAAGTGTTTTCTGTCACATCTTGTTTCACCAATTCTTAAGTATACCATTAAAAAGTATTCCAGATAATATTTAAAATGCACATCAGAAAGGTTGTTCAAATCATAGGTCTTGTGTGAGATAGAGATTAATATGCGTCCAACTTAACCGCCACTGCTCAAGAAATCGTTTCACATCGAGGCTGGACTTCTACTGCCAGAGGGAGACTCTCAGGTTCCTGCGCTGTTTTAATTTACAGTAGAATGCTGGTGAGCTCTATCTTCTCGTCAGCCCTCTAAAAGCGCCGCTACCTCTACTGTCCACCTTTGTTTCCAAAACTACAGTCTGTTCAAGACCAAATGAGCCTCGAGGTACTCCAAGACCAGGAAAAGATGTCATCATGTTAGAAATCTTCTAAATGCACTGCCTGTAACTACAGTATGCTCGGAGGAAGAACAAAGAAGGGACAATACTGCTGTTTATATGTGAGGGCTTTACAAAGATGTGGGTCTGTAATAAAGATGATTAGTTTAATATCTGTTCTACGTGTTTGTTCCTGTAGTGGACTACAGACGTGGACCACACCTCATTGACCTTTTCCACACATGCATTGTCAGTGTGACTTTGAAGCAACGCCACCATTGTCCCCTGTCTGTTCTTCCTGCCTGGCACCATATTTTCTATGTTGTCCTCCCTGTTTTGATGTCTACACCCGCTGAAACGCAACAAGCATTTTTGATACCTTTTCTCCTCTTCCCGAAGATGACTGATTTACAGCACATTTGGACAAACAGAAGCAGAGATATTTAAGAGTTTGTTACATCTGTCCAAATCTGGGCTATTTGATAATTTTGTCTCTGAAGGATGTGTTTTATTATTTGTTTTTAGGGTTGGGGAGTGTGTTTTGCTTAGAGTCTTCTCACTGAGCCCCTGACATTTATCAACCTGTTCTTCCTGCTGCATTATTAGCCCTTCTCCGCCAACGTGGAACTGGTTCTGCTCCGGTTCACGCACCCAATTTTGAACCATTAGGAGCATTTTTCATCAAAATTTAATTTGTTCGGAACCCAGAAAGTTGGTTCCCAGCTAGAACCTAAAAATGGCAGGTTTTCCTTAGGAAAGGAAGTGGGCGTGTCAAATTCTACAGGTCCCTGTGTGCTGCGCAACACACCGTTGATGACGCATCTGTGATCCCCATAATTCTGCTCAGAACTGGTGTTCAAAGAATCCGGAACAGAACCAGTTTAAGAACCGGAGCCAGTTTGGTGAAAAAACACACTCAGTTGTATTATTGAAGCAATGGTCATGTAGTACACTGTAAGATATTGTACATTCAAAGCATAATATTAAATGTATTTTAGCTGCATGTAAACCCTCCATCAATTAAATATTTTTTGACACGAATAACAAGCGACCCTGGAGATTCTTTTTCATGAAGTCAACATGCAGCGACAATCGCCCTTTCCAAGGTGTCGTCTTCAGAGGGCTTGTTTATCTGACCAACCTTAGAGGATACTCAAAAATATAAGAAAACTAAATCGTCATATTTAACTTGTTGAAACATTTTTACGGTGTATGTAACATTTAGGGGGATCCATTTGTAGAATAATAGCAGAAATTAAAAATAATATGTTTTTGTTGGTGTATAATTACCTAAAGACATAAGAATTAGTGTATTTTCGAGGACTTAGAATGAGCTTTTTGTAGGCGCTGAAGGCGCCGGTCCTCTTCATTGAGTCGAACATGTCACCACCAGTGGTGGATGAAGCATTTAGATCCTCTGATCAGATAAAAGTATATCAATACTACACCGAAAATACACCACTACAAGTAAAAATCCTTATGTGGGATGTTCCCTATCAGTGTTTTACTATCATGTTTTTGGATTAATATTACTGCTGCATTTATGTGTATGTTGCGTTTCATTGCCGTAGATGGTGGAGCTTAAATTCATTGCTTTAAACTGTTCGGCACTTTGATCTACAGCAATGCATCATCATGATGCATGAAGTGACGGGACAAGAAGGAGCAAAAAGTTGTAATTTAAAAAGTAAGTAGTAACTAAAGCTGTCAGACAAATGTAGTGGAGTAAGAAGGTAAAATATTTGCCGCAGATGTTGTGGGGTAGAAGTATAAGGCTGCATAAAATGAAAACACTAAAATGAAGCGCAAGTACCTTAAATTTGTATACAATACTTGTGTAAATGTATTTTGTTACATTCCACCACTGTGCATCACCATGTTTCTATGGAAGCCCAGAATGAATAAAATTAACACTGTCTCTCTTTTTCAGTGTTCTGTGGCCATCACAGATTTACCTACAAGTTTGGAAGCAGAGGGTTAGCAGAAGAATATTCAGCTGTATATATTCAATACTCAGCTAAAGTAGCGCCCATGAGTAGGGAGAGCACAGTTTACTAATGATGTAACAATGGCTCAATTTTATTCAAGTGTCTGTGAGCCAGCTTGAACAAAACCGGCACCCTGAAGACTGAAGCAGCTCAACAGATGTAAGCCATTATTATTGTAATTATTATTTTTTACACTTATGCCTTTTATACTGCAGCATGGCAACATGTCTGCCAGAAAAGGCCTGTTAGGGCCGTTTCAACAAAGGT
>JAQFJA010000010.1:4225412-4236568 GCA_029874485.1 Naso brachycentron | reverse complement strand
CTTTTTTGAATGTATAGTTACCCTTTGGCAGTTGGCAGCTGGTACTGCAATTTAAATTCTGTGCAAAAAGATGTTGATGCACAGTGATGTGAAATACTTGACTGTTTGAACAATAAAATAGTGAATTCAAAATTCAAAAGTACATGGGTTCTGTGTTGTTTGTTTTTGTTTGTTTTTTTAAAATCGTGGTATCGAATTAATATTGAGAATCGTGGAAATTCACAGGTATTGGTATCGACTACTGAAATTCTGGTATCGTGACAACCCTAGTACAGACCTTTCTCTTTCACTCTCTCTCCATCTCCTTCTCACAGGTGCCCGCTCTCTGCTGACTGTTTGAGTAACTAGAGGAGCAACTGGGTCCATTTGGTAGAAAATTTCCACTTCATTTCTCTTTTACCACTTCTCACTTTAGATTTCTTATTTTGGGGGCTCAAGGCTCATCATTCATTCCACCTTTATCTTTACTTGAAAAATCCCTCAGAACATGTACTTATAATCAGTGCTGTCAAAAACACAATTTAAAAAGAAGCAAATACACACAGAGAACAAACAACAAGTGAGAAGGCAACCAAAAAGCAACGAACACAATTTAATAACAGTTACATGAACTGAATCTGGGAGTAAAGAGCAGAAGCAGATGCACGTCTATGGCCAATATCACCATATTCCAAGACAGACAAGAACACAGCCTCAAATATCTGCTTCCTACAAAACAAAGCAAAATGAACTCTCTTTCTATTCATTATCCATTTTTTGTCATAGCTTGCTGGAAATTGTAGCAATGTAAAATTTACATGAAAGGTTTTAATCAAGCCGGATACCAAGATGTTTATACTCTAAACTCTGTCAATACTCTGTCCACTCCGATTGGTGATATGGAAACCATTGTCCACAATACCTCTGGTTTTGGGATATCACATGTATTTAGTTTTGTTTGTGTGTTTGTTATAGAGGATGTATTATTGTTAATGTAAACTGTAAAATAGACAGGACCTGAAATTGAACCTTGTGGAACCTCAACATCACACATTGTTTAGAGACAGGCAATCCCAAAACCATTTGGAGGACTTGCAGGCCTCTGTGGGAGCATAGCATGTTCAGAAGTGTCAAATGCTTTTGTTAAATAGACAAAAGGAAAATAAACCCTGTCATATGAATTTTCATTTGTGCTAACTCTTAATTTCACTATTTTTGACATTAAGTTAAAAGTTTTATGGGTATATATGTTTTGAATCTGTGAACGTTTATGATATTTTTATGATAATTTTTAGCCACCCTAACTGCGACTCTACAGATGGAAATGTCATCCACAGAGGATAAATCCAATTATATTTGCGATCTCGGGACTTTTCTTCTACCACCACAAGCAGCACTTTGGTCTATGGTTTATTTGTAAAACCATTTGTAAAACCACTGAGGCTCCCATCAATAACTTCAGAATAACTTGCTAAATATCCTTTTTTTTTAAGTTTTGTAATTGCAAACATGTTAGAATGCTGATTGTATTTAGCTTAAGTACAGTCTGTATTAAATCTGTGCACAAAATGTGATGGCTGTAGTGCACACTGTATGCAAGCAACATGCTTAGCATCATCCACTACTTTTTTGGTGGGGGTGAAAAGCTGCCACGGCGCAGTGCAAGCCATTAATATAATGACTTCAAAAATGCAGCCCTGTCATTGTCATTGTCATATTCTGTCTGAAAGGCATTTCACATTAACATTTCATCAACCAGTTTAAGCTAATATGTCATTAGAGATGAAACAAAAATGTTGAAATCTAAAACCTTTTTTCTTTAAAAAAAAAGAAAAAAGAAAAAAAAATCCCTAGCCCAGTACAATAGTTTCTTTCTATGACATACATATTAGACAAAACACCTCCTAGTTCAGAATCTCTCTGCCCATGAACTGTTTCAGTGGTCTTTGCACTGGTAGAACTAGGTGTCAGTAACTCAGTAATAATTGTTCAAGTGTGTTCACGAACATTAAACTCTTGGTAAGTGGTCAGCAGATAGTAGTGAGAAACTGAGAGAGTTTAAAATTCCGTGTTTTATCTATTCCTGCATGTTCAAAAAAAACGTAAACAGAACCTTTCAGGGCATGTGTAGGTTTTCAAAGTATTATCCAAGTGGTGAATGATGTAATTTCTTTGTACCTATTCAAACATTTTAAGTAAACCCAGTTATCACAGCAGTAACAACTTACAGCCTCAATATAAAATTCATAATTTTTCATCTGAAATATTCATAATCACAAAAGTTAAAGACACGAGTGGTGATAAAATGCATTGTATTATAAACTGTTTGTTTAATCATTATGACTGTGTTTAGATTAACCTCAGTTATTAAACGCTTTTGATTAACTGTATTTGGGGAAACAAGCTCCATGTATAACTTCATTTTGTGAGAGCGGCTGGCACATTAACTCACTCAGTGTGCCCATTGGGAATGAAATTCAGATGTTGCTGATTAGAAGTCTCTCTCTACATAACCACAAATGGATTTACACAAATTTACTAGTGTGTTTATTGAACCGTTCCGATCATATAGATGAGATTTCCAAACTAATCTGAACCATGAAAACAGCTACAACATTGTTAGTGTCATTTTGTGGCCGAACACGCATTTGGCTCTCATTGCTCTCATTGACAGTTTAACTTCAATAACTGTCCTGTTTTCCTTCTTCTTTGTTTGGAGAGTGGTTTCAGTCTGTCGAGCAGTGAAGTCATTCAGGTTATGATTATACGTCTGCTTGGTCAGTGAAAACAAATGCAAAAACTCCAAAGATGTCTGAAAAAAAATGTTAACCAAATCTGCACTGAGACTTTGGACTGCATGACTGCAATAAAGATAACAATGTGAAAATGTAAAGCAGCAGTGTCTGGTTTCCCTGAAATCTGAATTAGTCGGAGGTTTTCCTTGCTGTCTCTGAATGTTTCAAAATATGAACGTTACTTGGGTGGGTGAACAGAGCTGATGCTTTAATAGCTAATCCTTCACAAAAAGGGTCACAAAATTTGAGTAGTTACCAAGAAACAAAAAACAAATGGTCCACATCCCTCAGCTCTTGTGCCCTGTGCATTAAAATGTGACCCTACTGGTCCTGAGCAAGCTCCTGTATTTGGCAGTGGAACAGGTTGTAATATTAGGTGAGGTTAGTTAATTAAAGTATATTAAAATGCAATTAAATCAGCGAAACAATGCAACAATTTTATGTTTACTTACTTATGGTAGGTAAATATGACTATCCAAACTTCTTCTGCATGTATATAATTACAACAGGTGGCAACTGATCACAAATAACACAGAATATAAAATAGCTTGAAAGATAAAGGGGAATGGGTTAATGGGCAGACCGTTAGCTGTGGGCAAAAAGAACAATAACAAATGGCAACAAACAAACCAAGAGTAAAAATAAGACAAAAAGACAAAGAGAGCAGGAAAGAAAGAAGGGGGAAGTCAGGCTCCTAACCTAATAATGTCATACTCCTAAGCATAACAAGCAGGGCCAGTGATTAACAGAGTCCATTTTATTTACAGAGTACTTTGTGCAATACAACACGACCTGACTTGACCTTGAGTGCATATTTAAACCTATACCAATATCTTTGCAGAATTTCTTTATGTACATTTTGACAGCACAGTTAAGTTATCAATATACATCTTATTCAATTTTTAATGATTTTGCGGCCTCTGATGCTTAGAATATGGTATTTATTTTTCATAATGTTTCTATTTATACTTAGAAGAAATGGGAATGGTATATGACTCATCAGATTTGTGCCATGGCTCCTTTCTCCTTGCTTGTCTCCCTCCACATGCAGCTCAGAGGTCAACTTGATAGGGATTCAGTGTCTTTCTCAAGGGTGCATGCCTGCTGAAGCAATGGCTTGAACCCTTGTTAACCAGTTGAAGGTCAAATTCATTACCACCCCAATGTACCGCAGGATTTAAACCTGCATGGTGAGACTAATAGCTTTGTGGCGTGTTGATTCCACCATTCGACCTGATGGAAAAGACATACTCATGCACAGAATGTGCTAATGGTTATACATCGCTCAATCTGAATATGATTTCCCCCAGGAAAAGGATCCTCTTATCTTACTTTGTGCATCTAAAGGCAATCACGAACTTCCCTTTTCCTCCTCTCACACTGCAGCAGCAGCAGCAGCGGTGAGACTCTTTGAAAGATACTGAATAATTCAATAACAACTTCAAGGTTTAACATGAGTCACTGCAAAGAGGCCAGAAATCAACGGATAGGTGAACAGAACTTTTTTTATTGTAGTAAATCCAACCATCTGTCCCCTTTATCGTACTCTCTGTCTCTTTGTGTCTATGGTTGTGTATTTCTTTCTGCCTCTCTGAGTGTATTTATGCATTGCCATCTCTGTTACAGCTCATTTCGGATGCATTTCATTTGCAAACACTGACGCACTTACTCTCAACAATTAACACCAATTTTCTATTCTAAAAGGCTGGATAAACTTCACAGTTGAAGAATAACTGTTTGTCTTTGTGGAAATTACAGTCTGCTAATTCAGTCTCTGATTCCCGTCGCTCCATGCTTTCTAAACATTGTGAAAAACTCACTATCATAATGATTGAGTCATTCTGTCCTGAGTTAATCATTACATTTGATGTGACTCAAATTTTCTGAGCTCTAAACAAAGAATTGGGACTGTTTCTAAATTTGAGCACAGTGTAACTCATAAAAAGACGTCTTTTCAAGTGAACACATTTGATGCTGAACCACATAAACAGAATGTGTGCGTGTGTGTGTGTGTGTTCTTGTGGTGTGACGGCGATTGAGAATGGCATGATAGCTTCTGAGATGACAAAAGCTATTTTTAGTGCATGGCAGCCACAAGCCCCCTTGGAAAGAGAGGAAGGGAGGTGAGAGAGATGGAGAAAAAGAGTGAGAGACAAGGATGGAGGTTGGAAAGAGGAAGAGTGACACATTCTGAGACAAAGAAGTGGAATGTGAATATCTCATGATATGCAAAAGAAGTCCTGCATACAAGCTTTGCAGTCCACCACAAGCTGCCCAGTACAAGGGCTGATTGATAAATTCATGGCTTAAGGTAGACGAAGATGAGTTATATGGCTCCTGTTACTTAAATGTGCAGTTCAACTCTTTGAGTGATTTTGCAAAAAATGTGAAGTTAATACCTATTTTGGTGTTTTAGTTACAGATGTTTAAATGCTGCAACTCTGCACTGTCTTAGAAATCAGACAACATGGGCCTTCATGCAGTCTCTCCTCCATGTTTGAACTCAGCATCCCATTTCTTCACCATGCTGAAAGTATGAGCATCCTCCACTAGTGTTGCCTACATGTCCATGACTTCCTTGGGTAAGCCCTTGAGATGGAGGTGGAGGATGACTCTACAAAGGTGCACATTGTCCACTCTTATATGCAGCACTCATTGTTCAATGTTTAAAAATATTTGTGAAAATATTGTATTGCCTGTTGTCTAAGTTGTGTTTGTATGGCAGTCATTATATCTGCTTAAAGTTGGGGCAGGCAGTTTATCTTTGCTATCATCATGCTAAAATTCCATAACAAGCTCTCAGTTTATTGAAATTCCTCTGCAACTCTTCTTGTTTCTGTATTCAGACCGTCACGGGGTATTTTCAGCCAATCACAGTCATTTAGTGAGCATGCGTTCCAACTGGCTGCTCTACGCTGTGTTTCGTAGCGAATGGTGACGTCGGTATGAGCTGACTGGCTGTTCAAACGAGTGACGTGCCATACCTTCTAAAACTGGCCTCTGCTGACAACACTGTCTGCAGGCGACACCGTCAGTTGGCCTGCATCAAGCTGAGACTGACAAGTTTACATTGCTGCAACTTTCCCTGCGACCGTTTCATCTCATCGTGAATCTTTCGCGCAAGCTGGACTTAAAAGAGTGAAATAAAATGAAATAATAACAAATGAAATAAAAGATGAGCTGCAGCAAAGACATGGAGGGGAGGGTGCAGTGGAGTGGCTTCCCAAGGAGTTTCATGACACAACCAGCTTGACTACCCCACCTTTAAACTGATTATTCAAATAGCCAAGTTCTGCAGCTAATTTTTTATGTCAATCTAATGTTGAAACTCAATCTTTCCTGTCTGTTTTTTGTCTCCTGTGATCAGGCGACATATGTTTCCTCATAGAAACAGGCTGTTGGTTAGATGATGTCAGTGTCCTTCTATCGCTCCGTTTGCCTACGATCTGTCTGTCTGAGGAGGCAAGGGGAAGCTCACAGTCAGTGCTGCTGAATGGTGCCACACACACACACACACACACACAGACACACACACACAGACACACACACACACACACACACACACACACACACACACACACACACACACACAGTCCACACCCGTCAACAGCAAAAGCCTTGAGGCGATGCAAGTGAGGCGCAACAGAGCGGAATTCATCCGTACAGTACATCCACATTCAGGTCAGCATCTGTGTGTTTGTGTTTGTTTGTTTGTGTGTGTGTGTGTGTGTGTGGGCCAGTATCACTACAATACTTCTAATATAAAGCAAGGCCTTTTCTCCTCTGTACATTATTTCTCATCTAAAGCAACATATATTTTTTATTTTCCAAATGACAGACGTTTTCCCCAACCTTTCACAGAATGATGCTAAACTACAACAACTTTAGGACATATGAAAAAAAAAGATTTCACTTTTTCCAGACCTGCACAGAACCCATGAAAGCAGCCACAAGCTCCAAATACAATAAACTGAAATTAAACTGGTTTCTCTTTGCTTCTGTTTCCTTGCATTTCTGTGCCTGTGTTCTCCATAGAAACAATTACAGAGTAATATGAGTAGAAAAGACAGAGATTTAGAGGTGCTGTGTGCAGCAGCAGCCATAATGAAGTCCATTATACTGACATCCCATCACAACAACATCAACAGAACACTAACTGGCGGCAGACCAGCAGCAAACTTACAACATATGCAAGAGGGCTAACAGGATTCATTATGCCTAAATTTTCCCTGTTTATGCAAAATAATTACGTGGATGTATGTGGATCACTGTCAAATGTATGTGTGCCTGTTGATATCTGTGTGGCTGCAGTCTCTGTGTGCATCAAGCGCGAGAACGAAAAATCGAGTGACAAAATCTATCACCTTAACATCTCAGAGAGTGTCGTTATCCTGTTACAAATGGCTCCTCCAGCAGCCGGCGTGTCAGGGATGAGAAATTTCACACGCTGTGGCATGCAAACGCTTGGTGGGAATTGTCACTGAAGCCTCTTTTCCATTTTTATATCACTGTCTGGCATTCGTGATGCCAATAAAAGTGAAAATCCACTGGGGAAAAAAAACCTGCAGGAGGTCAGATTGATGATGCTGAGTAGTTTGACCAAGGTTTACCATAAGTGGCACTTTCCTTCCGCCAGTGAAAAACAAGACAGAGTGGGCATCATCACACTGAACTTGCTGCTGGATATTTAGAGTGTCAAGATGATTTTCTTGTTCAAAACTTAGTATTACGGCTGCAACTAATGATTATTTTCATTATCAATTAATCTGCTGATTATTTTCATAATTAATTGATTAATCGTTTATTCATGAAATGTCAGAAAAGTGCTAAAAATTCACATCTCAATTTCCAAGAGCCAAATGTGATGTCTTCAAATTGCTTCTTTTGTCCAATTAAAGGCCAAAAACACAAAGACTCCTCATTTATTTTCATAAATGACAGAAAAGCAGCAAATCCTCACATTTGAGACCCTCAACCAGCAGTTATCTTTACTTTTTTATTTGAAAATGACTGAAATGATTAATCGATGATCAAAGTAGTTGGAGATTAATTTTCTATCAATCAATTATGAGATTCTTAGCTCTACTTCGTATTACTATGAAATTCAGCCTGTAAACATGAATGAACAAAGTGAGTCTAAAAATTATTGTCAGTGAACACCTCAGATACACTTTCATTACATGACAGATGGACGCTACAACAAGAAGTACTCTTATTAATAGAATTTACATAAAGATTACTTATGAATTTGCTAACTGAGTATTAGTTGAACCTATTCATCTGGAACAAGTAATAGGTAATATAAAGTAAATCAGTATCTGTAGCCTCATTACCATGGTGACAGATTGCTGATTTCCTGCTAAATAAGCATTTTAAATAAAGCTACAATACTGCATTTGAATGGATATTTCTGATGGGCATTTAGATTGTAATTTACATCATCTGGAAACCATTTCCGCTGCTTCTAATTTCACAATCTTCATTTCTGACTCTGTTTAGCCATTCTTTTCAATGCAGCAACTGATTAATTCCTGAACTTTATGTATGAAATCTGACTGTTGGAAAGAACTGAAACTCATAACTTTTAATTAGTTCTTTAATAAAGATATATGGAATAATTCATGATCAAATTAAACTGTAAGGAATGATAATAGACTTTTATGCTCCATCGCAGATTAAAGTATGGATGTCACACACTGCCCTGAGATACACACACATATTATTTCCAGTTGACATGCGACACCTGCTTTCTATCTCTCTTCCTGTTCTTTCATGCCTCTTCGTCTCTGTTACTTTCTCTTCCTCACTCTCCCTTTGCACTGCCTAAAAGATGACTCCCTCCACAACACACTGGGAATTAAAGAAGTGAGAGACAGAGCACAGGAGGAAAAAACAGAAGAAGCGAGAGAACAGCACATCTACATCGAGCCAAAACACTACATCAGGTCCAGGGCCAGGCAGGCAGCCGAGTGGAGGTAACACTGCGTTTAGCACCCTGGCAGGGGGGGCTTCTGGACAACAGTCACAGGTGCAGATCTGGGCAAATGTGGGGGGATATGAGCAGAGCCAGGGCGAGTGCAGAGGAATAAAGACCTCAGTGCACAGGTGTAAGGTGAACCATGCCTATCATATGCATGCATGCACAGCGGGGACACAGACTCCTTCACACACGCACGCAAACACACACATATTTTCGTACGTTTCTCGTGAGCCCATTTGGACCAAATGACTGATTAATAACGTACTCACACTTTCTTTCACTTACTTAAAAATCTGTCTGTCTCTGCTTCTCACTTTCAACCAACACAAAAACACACTGTTCCAGTCTACCTCCCACAACACACATGACCCCCCCACCAAATAAACACACACACTTACACACACACACACACAGAGTCACTCTTCTCAGGAACAATCTGTCCTGTTAATGTGAGGTTGCAGCAGACCGTTTTTCCACTTATCAGCCCTCTGGATTTAAATAAAGCCCTATCACTGATACACTGTTGCCTAGAAACACAATAGGATGCATCAATAATAGGATTTACCCAGAAGCCTACAAGACCCCTTTAGATCTGAGCAGTATGCAGCATGTTGCTGCACACTGCAGCCGTGGTATTGTGCTGTAAAGAGATTTTAAAGGATATTCCATCCATTTTCTTTTGTGTTTGTGTCCCTCTATCAGAGCTGCCAGCTTTCTCGTCTTTCCCAGGAGTCAGGGTCATTTTTCTAGTTCAATTTTAAAAGGATTTTGGATGCTTTTCATTTAGTTTTAATGGGACAAATTCATCCAAATGGAAAAATGTCATTCCCAGTGGTCACAGCTACACTTTGTTCTGTTTTGTTTGATTTCAACCCTGGCAGCCATACCTTCACTTATGTCTGACAATTTCTTTCATTTTCTCTTCTTTTCACAGCTGATGCACGAGCTCTGATGGCATTTAGAGGAAGTGCAACCGTGACCTCAGTGCCTAAGCCGGTCTTATGTAACAGCAGCCTCCCTCTGGTTGAGAGGCATTTCCTGGGATCAGTGATACATGATTTCCACAAAAAAAAATCTAAGGATGTATAAGAATACAGAACAAGAGTGCATAACATGCTGTGATAAGCCTGACATAACATCTAAATAGGGACCGGCAGTACAGAAATTATAGTATTATCGTTTTGCTTTGTTTTGCAGGTTTAATAATTGCACTGTATAATAATTTATTGTTGTAATACTCTAAATGTTCTGTAATTCAAGATTCAAGAAAAATGTACTGTCATTTTTCAAAATTCTGATCTAGCTCACTGCTGCTGCTACATAGGAGGGTATAGAGGAGGTGCACAGTGATGAATTTAACTCTCACAGCCTGAGGGAAAAAGCTACTCCATAGTCTGGTGGTACAGCAGCAGATACTTCTGTATCTTCTTCCAGATGGCAGTGTGAACAGATTGAGGCGGGTATGGATGTTGTCTTTTAGTATCTTTTGGGCTCTGTGCAGACATCTTATTTCACCTTTATCAGTGATGCTCTGTAGATGGGTTCCAATGATGTGTTCAGAAATTTTAATCACCTGCAGCAGAGCCCTCCTGTCCTGAGCTGTGAATACACAATGCCACGCTGTGATGTTTCCAGTCAGGATGCTTTCTATTGCTCCTCTGTAGAAGCTGATTGTGAGTTGTTGAGTTGCTGCTGTGCTTTTGAAACCAGGGCGGTGATGTCTGATGATCATGATAGGTTCTCTGTGATGTTGAGGAATTCAAAACTGTTAACATGCTCCACTGATGCACACTGGAGCGGGTGTCTTTGCCTCCTTCTTCCTAAAATCAACTCCAGTCTCTTCGTTTTGCTGATATTGAGCAGTAGATTGTTCTCCATTCACCATTCTGCAAAATATTTCCTCCCGATATGAACTCTCATCGTTGTTTATAATATGGTCAATGATAGTAGTGACGTCCGCATACTTCACAATTGAGTTCTCTGGGTGTCTGGGATTGTAGTCATGGGTGTGCAGTGTGAACAAGAGGGGGCTGAGCACACAGCCATGGGGGGCTCCAGTGTTGAGTACTAACATAGAGGAGATGTGACTGCCAATCTGAACTGTCTGGGGTCTGTTTGTGGAAAAGTTAAATAGTGTGATGCTCAAGCCCAGAGTGTTTAGTTTTCCAGTAAGCTTCATTGGAGAAATAGTACTGATTGCTGAGCTGAAATCAACAATTCCGTAGTTTTACACTATTGGTAAGAGTTTTTTAGTTGTGTCCAGCAGCTCCATAGGTCGCTCTGTTGGTCGGTGTGTCGCTCCACAAAAATTCCCCACTCTTTCGGCTACAGTTTTTGCCCTAAGAGGCTGAATTTAGGCATGGAGGTCAAGTGTATGTGTGTTCAATTGGTGAAAAGTGGAC
>JAQFJA010000010.1:4204639-4216077 GCA_029874485.1 Naso brachycentron | reverse complement strand
GGCTCGCACATTTTCACTGTCTTTACAACATGAAAGTGCATCATCAGCAGGAAGAGATGAACAAAGAAGAAAGGCATAAGTCACAGCAGAAAGGATAAATGCAAAGGAAAGTGATGTGAGCGTAATCGGGGTGTGATTTGAGACTGATGCAGAGGCATGACACTCTAGTTAGCACAAAGCACTGAACACACCCCGCCCCCCTTTTAGCTCTTAATTTTATGCATGGCAATGTTTTCCACCACTTACTCACATCTACAAAAAAACAAAAAAAACAAAAAGAAAAAAAAACAGAGGGCATGAAGCATTATCAGCAAATGTCAGGGCTTTATTTTAGCAGGAGAAAGGAGAGGGGCCGAGACTTGGGCAAGACACTCCGGGTCAGTCTGCAATGCACTGCAGAGCAGAGCACCATGCTGACTCTCAACCTGAGTCATAGCCCTTTGTCTTCTAGTCCACCAGGGCCCGGGAGAGCCAAAATGAAAAGAGTCATAGCTGTAGTTACACATCAGTGCACAGGTGCGGACTGACACAAGATATATTGTCAAATGAGAAATTTAACAGTCCTGTAACAGCCAGCAGACCTGCCCCTGAGTCAGGCTGTGGGCAATTACATAACACTGTCTCTTCACCATCATTTGCCAACAGGGGATGACCTTGAAGGCCAGGCGGAGCCCAAGTCAAGACAGGCAACACCAGGAAAGGAACAATGCAGTTTCAAGGTTAGATTCAGGCAAATCTTACACATCTCTGTGTAATATCAGCTCCTATGGTTTGGAAATGTGTGTGATTGTGTTTGTGGGAAGAGGAGAGGTGTGGTAAAGAGGCGCAGCGGGATGAGATGTGGCCATGCCTGCATTGATTTGCAAAAAAGTAGCCTCACAGTAAGTGATGTGGGTTAAGGAGACACACCACACCTCTGCCTTCCTCTTGCACACACACACACACACACACACACATACCCTTAAAACATCAACACCAGTGCCAAAGTGCACCAGCATTGATCGCACAACATCGTGCCATACCGTGCCAAGCACAGCCATCCCACGCAAAGTCCGAAATGTGATCGACAGAATTCACACAGTCTGCTTTGATCAGGAGGACTGCAGAAACCAGCCGTTACCGATCCTGGTTTGACTGTCTTTACACTTTTGTTGCCGAACAGAAAGCCTGGTGTGTGTGTGTGTGTGTGTGTGTGTGTGTGTGTGTGTGTTTGTGTAGGCAGTAGTAAACCAAAGCAAGACACAAATCACGTTTATCTAATGCTGACAAGTCGCGGTTTTGCGTGCAAAACGTGCAAATGGCACCAGGAATAAATGTAACCTCTTAGCAGATGTTATATTTAAATTATATGTATATAACTGTATTAAAACGGACGTTAATAAACGCATAAATTAGTCTTGTTTTGTGAAAGCAAAACAATGACGCACCAGGTTGCATCATGCAGCTAAATGTGGGAAAATATGTTATTTTTTTAACGCACAAATCTAACGTTAGCCCTTCAACACATCACACAGAGCACCCATCCTACCTTGCGAGAGTGCCGAGTCAACGGGAGAAGTCCGGTCTGATGTCTGGAGTGGTCAAAGAAACCTGCGAAGACGGAAAAAAAAGCGATTCAAACGTTTGAAGCTGGTGTTCAGTCGAGCCTCTTGTAGCGTAAGATTTCTGTCGTGCGTTTTGCTTTAGTCTTTAGTGCTTTATTTTTATTTTATTTTTTATTTTTTTTGCGGAGAAAAGTCAGCCTCGACCGAAACTAAACCGTGTGGATCTGGAGGATGATGCTGCTGAACACACACTGCTGCTGATGTACTGAGAGGAGGAGACAGATACGGACAGACAGAGAGAGAGAGAGAGAGAGAGAGAGGTGTGCACTGTAGCTCTCTCGCTCCCACCGTGTGATGGGGCATTAACGTACAGGATGATGCTGACCGAAAAATAAGGACAGCAAAGAAATTCCAGTTTACACACACAAGTTTTCATATTAAACAATCAATAAAGTAAAGCCTTTTGTCATCTTACCTTTGTGTGTTTTCCAGCGCTTGAAACACAACAAACTAAACAGCCTCACGTTATTTCTAATGTAAAAATGACAAGCTAATCCACCGTTTACATTAGCACTCTGATTCACCTTAACGTCACTCAGCTAGCTAAAGCCGAAAAGCGAGTCTCGTGCTCTTGCAGCAGCAACTTTCCCGCCACGCAACGTCACAGGATATAGCAAGTAAGCTAGCTAAGTAAGCCAAGAATCTGGCTAGGTTATGCGAGACTAAATGCGAATTAAAATTAACTAATTTAGAAGGTGAGTGCCTTAGGAGTAGTTTAACCAGTAATAGCTCAGGTGAAGAAGTTAAAGATACTACTAGCTTAAAATGTCAGCCAGGTTAATGTTATAGTTAATATCCGACAGTAAGATATGACTGAAAGTAAAGTTCTCGAGCTAACATTAGCTAACTTTGCTAACATTACCCACAACGAGGTCTGTTATGATAAACTCTTTAGGTTTAATATATTGTAAATAACTGAGCTGATAACTTAGCCTACTGGGTGTAGTTATGAAGTATTCCATTAAAAAAAAAAAAAGTTTGTGGTTAGCCATTTCTTTTCTTGCTCTGGCTAGCTCACTGGCCAGAGCATGTAACTACGCTAATGTCATGCTAATGTCTGCATTAAGTTTTTACACATTTTTTTCTAGCAAAACACAGTTTAAAGAGGTACATGAGTCAGTCATAGCAACGTTAGTGGCACAAATCAGTCCACACAGCATCAAATTGAGATAATTTATGGATAACAAACTACCAGAGTGAACAATTGTGTGATATTACACAAAATACTAAAGAATGACTTGTATGGCTGCAGAAATAGCTTTTCTTTGACTGGTAACTTAAATGTCTTTTACAAAGCGTAGCTATGATAGCATGAACATGATGATTTTATTTGGTGTATTATTTTTGTTATTGTATACTGTAGAGTGCTTGATATTTAAAATGTATATAGCCCTGAAAATCCAATACTATAAACAAACAAACAAAAAATTTAGCTTTAAGAAACATGTAATGTAATAACAGAGACATCACATTTGGAATCTGCACCTTGGTGCGCTGAAATTCTTCTTTCTGACTTGAGGTTCATTTTTATGGGATGGGTGAGACTGTTATTTTTTGTGTAATATGTTTAGAGGTGTCACAGTAATAAAACTTGATAGCCTAGAAAATAGCCTACAGAAAAAAATGAAATAATTATTGAATATTTTCAGCTGCTCTAGTTTCAGGTGTAGTGTATTCGGTCCCATTCACACTGCCACGGCTTAAGGGGCACTTCTGGATTTAAAAAAAAAAAAATGTTATTAATAACTTCTTTTCCTTTTCTACTATGACAAGCAGTACATTTGATTTGTAAAAGGCCTTTTTGTGTTCATTGTAACAAAGCAAGCGTTGTCAGAAAGTGATGCCCAGCAGTTCCTGGGTGTTGAAGTGGGAGGCATCAGTGCAGCTACAGTGCTGCAGTGCCATCACTGTAAAGTGTGCAGAGAATCAGTATCACGCTGTGTAACAATCTGCTGTGGCATAGGAAATCCAACCACGTAATATCATGTTGTCTCTTATAATCTATTTAAAGGTTTGCTGTGGGATTACTTCCATGTTTCGTAAACTGCAGGTTTGGTGTCAGGTGAGTTACTGTAGCTTCTATACAACCTCATCTACTAACTTGTTTTGAATCACTAGATTGGGTCTATATTTCAGTCTGAAAATACTTTCTTGAATGTTGTGGAAAAAAAACTTTTTTTAAAGAAATTATATGATTATCTATCAGAAACTTGATTGGATTTTTTTAAGAAGTACTATTGATCTTATCCGTATAGCTTTTTGTTTGCAGTGTCCAAACTCAAGCTGTTTCTATTTCAGGTTTAGTGGAGAGGAGAAAATGGATGAAATCACACAAGATATCCGTACACCACAAACTGATAGAGAGCTTACTTTACCACTAGACCCAAAACGACTGAAAACAGATTGTGAAATGACAAACAACCACAGTGGGACAAACAGGTTTGATTTTCCAGAGTTTCTGACCTTTAGGAAAACTAATTGTTCCCCATCATCATCAAGTATGTTGCAGAAGTATCTGGACCAAGGCTGCACAGCAGAATGTGAGGATATTGAAGATGAAAATTTTCATGAGCAAAAAGACGCTCAATTACTTCTCACCCCTATCACTAAGTTGATTACTTCACACACAGACGATGCACTCACTGGATCATCTAAAGGTAGTTTTATCACTGGTGAGAGACGCTTCCTGCTTCTAGTGAAAGATGAGCAGCCTCCAGTTATTGAAAGAGACAAGCTAAGCTCATACCCGGTAGACGTTGCAGGTGGGGCATTAGCAGAGTGTCACACTTCAAACGGCGCCAGCTCTGACACATCAAGTCATCCTGACTGCAAATGGCTCGGGGAATCATTTGAAGACAAGTACCGTGGAGGTTGCAATCTTCCCACAGGAAATGACGGGGCACAGGTGCAAAATAATGTCAGTCAAATCCAAGCATTCACACATAGTTCAAGTGATAAGGAGGTCAGATGTCAGTTTGATTGCACTCATGAAGGTATGCTACATGACACAGGTTTCTGTCATTCATGGAGCCAATCAGCTGAGAATCAAGAGAGTAGTCAGGAGAGGGATGAGCGTGGATTTATTGAGAGCACACTTTTAAGTAAGGAAAAGGAAGAGAATACCAGTCCCACACCCTCCACCGAGTATGCACACACAGAACTATTCAAGTCAAACCCTGAAGAAGACCCCTCTTCAAACTTTTCAGAAAGTACAGTAAGTGAGGAGAAAATCTTAGAAATACAGAATTGTGAAAAGAAAAACGTTGCGGTCGGTAATGGAGAAACAAAAGGCCAAGTTTATGAGAACAACAGCTTCATCCTTTCTACTACTGAATGTGTGGAGGGATCAATATTTTGTTATGATGTGCTGTTAGACAGAAGTATTGCTTTTGAGAATGAAGCTAATGACTTCTGTGGGGCCGATGGAGAGTATGCTGCTGGCAAGATGATAGCCAAAGCTTGGAGTGAAATGGCTGATCACACAACAGAGACTCCAATGCCTGCAAGAATCAGTCAAGAGCCTGCTGAAGGAGATAATGATGCAGGCCCTTTCAGTGTAATTGACCCTGCAATCTGGAGTGAAACTGACAGGGAGGCTGAAGGGAAACGCTGTAACTCAGAGAGCACTGCAGGTGCAGAATTATCTCCATCAGTGAAAGTCTGCAAGATGGAAATGCCTCTTCAACTCTGTTCTGATGTCAGGCCATCACAGGAGGTCTCAGCGCTGCACCAGACCTGGCAGTTAAATCACCAAAGTAGAACACAGCGGTGCAGAGATGAAAAAGTGGACTTTTGTCAGTTATACACAGAACCACAGGCTTTCTCTATCACCACAAACGAAACACACAAGGCTGGCATTGAAGGCGGCTGTCTTTGGAAATCCAGTCCCAGCAGCAGTCCAAAGCTTCCTCCTGTTGGGAATGCAAGACAAGAAAGCCTTGATGCTGTGGGATGTCAGTTAAAAGAGCAGCATCACTTGGATTGTTTTTCTGTCAGCCTTGACTGCCCGAAGACACAGGAGGTTGAATATTTACAGACTGAAATTGCCAGAATGGACAGGGCAACGGAGATGAAAGGAAGAGAAGAAAAAACACATTTTGAAGAAGAAATGAGAACTGATGAACACGGGAGTTCAGAAATCCTGATGGACTTAGTGGAAAAACTTCTGCTGCAAAATGAAAAGCACAAAGAAAGATCTGAAATATCAACTGGTGATGTCATCATTGGCTGGGCAGCAGGCGAAATGGAGAGGTATGGTAACATATTCACACATAGTGATGAGCAGTTGGGAAATAACATTGATTGCTTGTCTGATCACCCATACAGTGCTGTAATTCCAGTAATTGAAAGGACAACAGAGAAACATGGAAGGAAAGAGGCAAGTGTTGGAGAAGAAATGGAGGTGCAAAGTAGCTCAGAGATATTAGTGACATCAAAGGATTGTCATCAGCAACAAAGTCCACAGAAAGGAGCCACAGCTGAGGCGTCACCTGATGACTGTAACAATGAATGGACAGATGACAACATAAGTAAAACTGGCAACATATTAAGCCTAGTTAGACATCATAAACATGGAAACAAGTTCAGTTGTTCCTCTGATTTCCAACACAAAGCTGAGACATTCATGGCTGAAAAGAAAGATGAGCATTTGGCTGTACCTTTTCCTCCAACAAGTGATGCAGTTGTGCCAGGTCCACATGAATTAATCCCTTTACAAAATGCTGAGAACAACCCCACAGGCCTTAACTGTAATGACAGATATTCCCCTCTCTGCAACCATGTGCCAGTGGGCTTTGACACATTTGAAAAGATCCTGATCTCACTGGATGATACTGGCGATGATGATGCTCGTTTGAGCAACAGCCCTCTTCCTGCCAGCCTGCCCGGGCAGATGTGGAAAACACCCCAGCGACAACTTAACCACTCCATGCCAGAGGCAGAGAGCAGTAAGGACGAGGAGGTACCAGAAGAAGAGGGGGAGGAGGAGGAGGAGGAGGAGGAAGTAGAAAGATTTGAGTGTCACGCTGAGATCATGGCAAATGGATTTTTAAGCAGTGATTACACTGATGATGAATTTCCAAACTTTATCTCAGCAGCAGACGTTACTGCTCTCAGTTGGCCGAAGCAACTGACCTGTAATTCCTCTGAGTGCTTCCAGCATAACTTAAATCCACAGTCACTGTCCTCCACTGTTTCCTCTACGAGTGACAGTCCAGCATCCAATGTGAGCAACAGCCCTAAGTTTGAGAGGAAAAAACAATTTGACATGGTCTTAAAAGAACTGAACTTGTTTTTCGATATCGGTATGAGTGATTTTGCGAGTGACAGTAGAGCGTCATCACCTGTGCAGTGTGGTGATGTAACTGAGGCCTTGGAGGAAGATGCTTCAAACTGCAAAGAGCTCAGCAGCCCAGAAATAGGACGCCATAGAGACACTTCATCAGGTAACGTTTGCTTTTATTTTTCTTTCTTTATTTTGTTTATTAGATAGGGACAAGGCAGGTCAACAGAGCAGAGATTATAGCTTTGCTAGTTTCCAACTGCTGTCCCTAGTTGGGCTTTTGGTAAAAGAAACAGGGAAAAAAAATCAAGGTGACATACATTTTACATACATGCTGAAAAATAATAATGTCTTTTGACTTTTTTGGTTTAACACTAGTTCCTGTAGTAGTGACAGCTGCCATTCGGTACAGATACAGAAGTAAACACAGTAAGAATCAATTCTTTGACGTGTTGATTAATTGGCTAACTATGTAACATTTGCAAATAAATTATATTTTCATATTTATTGCTTACCTTTCTGTACATTATGAAGATCATATAACATTCCTAGCAGCTTTAAGGACATTCTGCTAACTGTTGTATTGCTTTCCAAACAACAATCACAATAGAGAATATCCTCTGGAATGTAATTTGTGTTGTAAGAACCAATTGCCCTTCTTGACTAGCATTGTTATAACCTTACAAAGAGCTGGTTTATAAGAATACTTCCTGAGACGTCAGACTGTTTATCCTACTCATTTTTTTCAGCTTAACCTGAGACCAGCAAACTAGTCTAAAAGTTCAAAAATATTCCCAGGAAACAGTCAAAAATGGAGCACAATTTCATCTATAAGGTTAAGCGTTGTCTGAAAAAAATATTGTGTAAATTGTTAGAGCCATTTGAATCACACTCCTCAGTTACCATATGTTATTTTAAGTTCCGCTGAAATGTGTAATGCTTTGCATCACACATCAGAAACTTTTACTGAAACACTTGACTGAAGACATTTCAGTACAAGTTATAATTGGTTGTTGTTGCTCTACATCATGCTGCTACATAAACACACTTTAAATTCAGTCAGTATATGATTTTCTCCATAAAAAAGTCCAGCTCTGACTACTTGTTTAAATATACACTGTGTTAAACACTGGTCAGTTAAAGTAAGATAATCAAATCAAACACTTGTCTCAGCCTTAAATTACATAGAAAATCTCACACTGAAAATGAGCATGAAGCAGAAGAAGAGGCAGATAATTTAAATTCATTATTACTGACTGTGATTCTGTTCAAATAATGATGCCAGAAAAACACTGCTCTGTGTCCTTATCTACTCTGACTGCACTGTGTATTGCATGTCTGTTGTTTAGATGGTGCTGATGAAGACCACAGCCTGGATATGAGTGGAAGTGATCCAGTGGTTTCTTGTACAGCTGGCAGCAGTGACAGTGAGCAGGAGGTGCCCCTTGGCAGCCACGTTTGCCAGGAAGCATCCATGTCCACTGCAGAGAGACACATAGGTTTGTATTTTTAGTAGTAGATAAGTTCAAAATGTTCAAATAAAAAAAAACGGCAAAAAAGTGGGGGGAAAAAAAGCCAAATGTAGCTTAAGGAACAACAGAGCTGAAAATCTACAAAGTGCCTCATAAATTAGTGAGGATGAGATTGAAACTAAATGAAGAGTCAAGTAATAGTTCACTTAACCAGAAAACTTCTTCAGAAGCAAAGTATTCAGTAATTAAAATGACTGACAAGTCTGAAAAATATTACATGGGAGTAGTTTAATTAAAGCAAACTGTTCTTTTATGCCGTTGTTTTCAGTGTCACGAGTTAAACACTTTTTCGGGGTTGGGTGATAGACTTTGAAAGGGCAGCTAGGTTAATTCAGTGAGGAAATACAATTTCTTTTATTGATTTGTCTTTTCAAATTGACAGCGCCTCCTCGCATGGATGTTCAAATACTAATTTCCCTTCTTCAATAAGCTGCATTGGAATGATAACACAGCCATGAATGCAAAAATGTTGTTTAAGGGTAAACAGAGCAGCAAATAAGACAGAATTAGCCGGCCCCTCCTCGCTGTCTCTGACTGTCAATTTGCTTCTTTCAGAGCCCCAGGAGCTGAAGCAGAAAAGGAAAATGTGGTCTCCGTCCTTCATGTGTCGATCATTCTTGCAACAGCTGAGTCATAGTGAGTTTTAGGTTGTTATGGCAGACAGAAGACCTGAGACCTGACCTTTTTTGATAAAATGGATAATTTGAAATAATGTTTTGTTTTTTTTACACATATGAATCAGTCAAGTGGTGCATTTTAGAATCTTTATTTTGCTGTTTGCACTCCAATTTAAGTCCAAGTGTGTCTGCTGGGAGTGAAGTGGGTTTGCCTCTGAATATTTAAGAGGAGAGTCAGTCTAACAACCAGCCCACGTGGAAATGCAGTGTATTCACCTTGTCAGTACGATGAGAAAAATCAGTCTAACAACATGGCTACGCTCAGCACACGGAGCTCTATGTTTAGCTTGTCAGCTTCAGTAAGGACATTGAAGCATTAGTAAAGGCAGCATGTCGATTATTTTGTCCACAGTAGTTTCTTTGCTTCCATTAACAGAAAAGAAGTGCCGGAATGATCTGTGGGGCTTTGGACCCTAACAAATGCACAAACAGTGCACGATGTTAAGTTCAGAGGCGTTCCAGGCTGTCAGTCATGCAGGACTGATACTGTGGTGCTTTCATTTTTAGGGCTGCAGCTCTCGATTATTTTAGTAATAGAGCGCTGTAGTGGTTGTAAATACACAAAAGAGAAAACTAGACGGATTCATTTTGAACAACTATGTAAAGAAACGTTTATTGTTTAAATTGCAAACAGTAATATAAACTATCACAATTAAACCTGTTTAATGCATGAAAATGCCATATCACATTCTGGGTTTATAACATTTTCTGAAATACAAGCAGTCTGGAGTATTTTATGTATTACTGTGAGGTGTGTTTTTACACAACGGTAACTACAAACAAAACTTGATGGCAACATAACAAAGTTATGTCTTGAAAACTCAAAGTTAATATGCGTGCTCAGACGTCACAAGCATTGCAATGTTTGTGCAAGT
Source organism: Naso brachycentron (assembly GCA_029874485.1). Lineage (NCBI taxonomy): Eukaryota > Metazoa > Chordata > Actinopteri > Acanthuriformes > Acanthuridae > Naso > Naso brachycentron. The sequence continues at coordinate 4,206,108 of JAQFJA010000010.1, read as the reverse complement.
GTGCAAAACATTTAGTAGAAGTTACATGCGTTTTTGAGAAGTAGCTTCAGTCCCAGTGATGTCATGTTGTTGTTTGCAGGACAACCAGAGCAGCCCACAAGACTGGAGCCGTTGAGAACGTGCACACGGCCCATCCGGGTTGGACTTTCAAAGAAAGCCAAGACCAAACACCTACACTGTCCTCATCCCTACAAATGAACAAATGCAGTCCAGGTGATATGTGTGAGTGTTAAGAAAGCTTTTAAAGGCCTTCTGTGGTGCTGTGTTATTTTTCACTTTACAGTAAACTGTTCACAGTTGTTCTGTGCTTTTACTTTTTTATGTTTTTTGTAAGTGTTTCTGGTTCCTGTGCATTTTAACTGCCTCATTACCCAGGCAAGGCTGAAATTCACAAAATGTCACATACACACAATGATTTGCGTCATCTCGCGGGAGGTTCTCTTATCACAGTCTGCGTCTTTTTGCCCACTGAGCAGCTTAGCTGCAGCAGCCAGAGAGTAAGTGCTTTTTCTAAGGATACCTTGACAGTATTTGTGTGCTCCCTGTCCAAACGTGCACTGCTGGAAAAATATTCTGGTTTTAAAAGCATTTTCCCCAATATTTACATATTTATTTAACTATTTATCTATTTATTAAGGTTTTAAAAATGTATACATTTTTGTTGGTCTTATATATACTGCTAAATAGGCAATATTTCTATAAACTAGGTATATAGTAATATATTAATATGAGTACATTATTCATTTTATAAAATGCATTCATTTTTATTCCAGTTCGTTACATACAGTTTGGCCCCGATGTGTTTCACTGTAGGTGTGTTGATGTGGCATGCCACTTGTTCCTGTTATGTGTGGGCGTATTCAGTGAGAGTAAATGAGCTGAATATCTTCTCTTACCGTTGTGTTCCGTGCATGTTATTAAATTAGCTCAAATCTCATGTATGAAGCATATCCCTGAGCAGTTCTATCCTGTTGGCCATTGAATTAAATCATATTTGCATATATAGTGTTTTTGTGTTTGTTTTTTACATTTATTCATGTGTATATAAACAAGGAACATTTAACTTTCTAATGTAGTTCTCTCAGAAAAAGCTATGATACTTAAAGCAATACTTTGTAACTGCTTCGAAAAACAAAACTTAATGATGCACATTCATACGTCGCATAAAACAACTGTTTGAGTAAAACCAGGTCATATTTTATGGAGATGATGTCCTACAACTGCTCTGCATCAACTCTGTGATTCCTGGAGGTTCCTGAAAGCAACATGTAGGCTTCCTGCCGATCGAAGCTGCAACTGCAGCATCGGGTCGTTGCTGGGGACAGCTCTGCTAAAATAAAAAGCTGCAGACAGACAGAGCCGTCGTCGAACATCAAAGGGAAAACCAGACAACATTTTCTCCGTAAAATATGACCTGGTTTTATTAAAATTGCTGTTTTGTGCGACGTATTAACGTGCATCGTCAAGTT
>JAQFJA010000010.1:4120102-4130319 GCA_029874485.1 Naso brachycentron | reverse complement strand
TGTGTGTGTGCGCGCGTGTGCGCATTTGTAGTTTATAAAAACACAAAATGTTTATAATTAGAAGTTTCCCTGTCTGTATTTTTTATGTGGAATTAGCCTACATGAGATTATTTGAAAAGACTGTGTCACTGATAATATTTAATATCAATAATAATATGAACTATTCATCAGAACAAATTGAAACGATCTCTGTTAGACATGTGTTATACTTTGGTGGTAAACATTTTCTCATGTTAAGTGTTCCTGAATGTCTCTGTAAAGTTCACAGTTAACGACAGATGTCATTTATCTTGTATTGAATCACATGTAATCATGTATTTATTTTGTCTGTTGCTCACTGCTGTATTTTGACCGTCAGGTTTGCTGGAATGGGTAACCTGCTAAAAGTCCTAACAAGGGAAATAGAGAACTATCCACACTTTTTCCTGGACTTTGAAAGTAAGTCTGCAGCGGTTTGGAACAAAGGGAGAAAAGATGGATGGAGAGAGAGATGCTGTTTTCTTTCTGTCAGCAGGTTTCTGCTCCCGATGACGAAGCCCTGAAGGAGTCTGCTTATGCTCCTCTCTTTTTTCCCACCTCTTTTTCTTTCACTCGGTCATGACTTCCTGCTCTTCCAGCTCTGATCTGCCTAATAACTTATTGATGACTTTTTAACATCACACAACCTCTTCTTCCTTTCTCTTTCTCTGTACTCTCTTGCAGAAACCAAATGGGGAATCTGTTAAAAGTGCTCACTTGCACAGAGCTTGAGCAGGGGCCAAACTTTTTCCTTGACTTTGAAAGTGAGCACAGCTTATGCCTGTCCTTCTGCTAGGAACCCACTCACCCCCTCAATCCCTGATTAATGTTTTCCATTAACCTCTTTAACGGCTTTGACTGGTCAGGGGTCAGCCTATTCAACTATTGTCAACATCCCCCTTTTTGAATTTATTAGAAGAAATGATGGATTTCAGTATTGTTTTAAAATCCATGCACTCCATGCCAAGTTGAAGAATGTAGCTGACCCTTGACCTTTGCTGTCTGCTTTTACTAACTTGTCTGCATGCTTGTCCCTTGTATGTGCACTAATAATGACACATTTGTGCCAGAGATGTGTTATTGGAATTTCAGAATACAAAGAAAATGGATCAATGCTTTCTCTTTGCATCAGTGTTATTAGATTTTTGATTGTTGTACACCCTTAGTAATTACTAATACATTATTATCAGGGGAATTATATTACAAAGTCTTGCTTCTCTTCTTGCAAAATTCTTCTATCTGTAGTTAATTTGATTGTATAATCAGTGTGTGTTCATTACATGAAAGCTGTTAAAAACATTCCATCAATACATTGCAATATCACATCAACTACATCATCCCTCTGCTTTCTAATATTCTCATAAAATGGACAAATTGTCTCTTTTTTTAACAAAGCAAATAATTTTGCTTTGGCCTTTTCCTAAATCCTCCCACAGAAGGAAACGCAAGATGCCATCACTGTGGCATTTCAGCCACTCTCACAGTGTAGCCGACCTCAGGCTTTGTTTACTCAGCAAAGAGGAAATGATGGAAAGGGTTTTGAAATGCAAAACAGACCCCAGACACAGAGTTTTAATGTCACTGATGCTCTATATTTAGAGCTGTTCTACTCCCTGTGGTCACGATAGCTAAAGTGAAACAATCTTAACCTTTCTGCAAAAACTTATGATCATGAGTATTTCAGACATCTTCCACTGGCCCTCACAGTAGTAAAATAATCCTGAATGCTAAGGAAGACCAAGCTAATAGGAAATATATGGGTTCTGCAAAACAATTCAATAATTAATGTCCTATTTGAGAATGTGCAGGAAATATAAAACAAAACAGTCATCTTGTCTGTAGGCTGCAGGCAGATTGTTAAGCTCCATTCTTTGTATTAGACTGCAGAACCCTTATGCATATTTCACTGCTGTAGAACACTTGAAGCTTTCCCACTCATACTGTTTACGTCCACACTAGTTCTGTTACTGTCAACCTCGGGATGTTGCTGCTGTGAAATGCACTCAATTTGGGTTTATTAAATTTTTTATGTTAACAGAAACATGACTTCTTAAAACTTAAAAAAGGATGGAATAAATGCATCCTGCTCTATTGTTTTCACTTAGAGAGCTAAAAGAACATCATGGATAATGATTATGTGTGTGGAGCCGTTCAGTCTACAGTCGAGTGCTTTCATTGTTTTATGGACAATTCCAGCCTCATCAGTGCTTACCAACGTTTGCATTTCAAATGAAAGGCATCACTCTCGATCCCCACAGCAGCACATGTTTGGTTGACTGTTGATAGACTCGTGGATGTGCTGTATGTGCTAAAAGCAAAAAATGTTTACTGAAGTGAAACGGTGCCTTTGGCTGTGACCTCAGCACAGGTCATTTAGCTGAATGTTTTTGTTCTGCTCATCCAATAAAGCTTCAGACAGAAACTGTGAGTTACTTTCCAGAGACAAAAACACTCAGCACACATCACTGTGTTCCCCCCCAGTAATAAAAAAAAAATACTAATTGTTATTTATTTGATTTAAGTCTTTCACATCAAGTCTAAATGGAAAAGACTAGAAAATCACAGTTAAGGGATAAGAGTTCAATTTTCAAAAAATAGAAATCATACTCGTTGATTCTTGATGTGAACAGGCAAAAAATGATCAGTTCTGAAATGTCTTTGTATTTACATTGACTGCTGCAGTAGCTAAGCTAAGTATTGGCCTTGTGTGTGTGTGTGTGTGTTCCATGTGTTTGTGTGTTAGATGCACAGCCGACAGAAGGAGAGCGTGAGGTGTGGAACCAGGTGAACGCCGTCCTGCAGGACTCTGAAAGTATCCTGTCCGGCCTGCAGGCTTACAAAGGAGCCGGCCAGGAGATCAGAGATGTGAGAAACACGCACACACACACACACACACACACACACACACACACACACACAGCAGCAGCAAAAGCGGCTAGAAGTCATTCATTTTCAATGAGAGCTGGCGACGAGGAGCGTCCAACATTTTGGCAGCAGCGAGCGGCGCGATGCCAGCGTCTAGAGCGACGGGGAGAGTTGAGAAAAGTTTAAAATGAACAGCGTCGGCACTGAAGCAGCAGCCAATTGCAGACCGGGATATGAGTGATGCTTGTCGCCCCGCCACTCAGCAGTTTGTTTGGGTTGCTATGGAGATTACAATGGAGGAGAAGCTAATTGTTGTGGTCTCCGGTTTTCTGGAGCTTTATTACCTAAATCCCTCCAACACAAAGAAGGCTCACCAAAGTGCGCTCCGTGATGAATGGACCGGAGAACGGACAACAACAACTCTACTTCAAAGTTGATGGTGGTCATAACCGAACATGATGTTTGCAGCATTGCTTAGGACCCGCCCCCTGGCGACGGCAAGCAGCGAGCAGGCAGCGCGATGCCAGCGTTCAGAGCGCCCTCTGCTGCTCAGGTCGCCGGCGGTGTGACCGTGCAGTAATGCTTGACGTTGAGGATCATCATGGCTCTGTCTCATGTGTTCTGCTGTTTGTTTCTTTTATGATGTTCTTTCCAGGCAATTCAAAACCCCAACGACTTCATGCAGCAGGAGCGAGCCTGGAACTCGGTCTGCCCGCTGGTCATCAAACTCAAGAAGTTCTACAGTTTCTCTCTCAGACTTGGTATGATCACTATGCCTTATCTTTTCTGTTCGCAGGAATATTTAATTTCTTTTTTGAACGAGTCATCTAGTCAAAATTTAATCTAATTATCAAACCACTTTCCTGGATAAATAAAGATAAAGTTTTGTTTCTTGTCTTACTCTAAAGGTATTGTCTTCGATCTGCAAGGTTGTCTTTAAATTAGTTTTAGTGACTTTCTTGCCAAATTCTTGCAACTTGGATGATTCATGTTAAGCAAATTATTTAACTGTAAACAAAATGTAATCAGAAATCAAGTGAAGAATACATTGTACTTTAAGTTGAGGTTTTAGAGTTAACTTTTAAAGAAACAGAACTGACAGAGGATACTTTCAATAACAAGTTGTATAGTAATACAAATAATATCCTGAAAGAAACTATAAGATATTGTATGTTGCCATGGTAACCCTGGCTCATGATTTATCTTTACTTTAAAGATGGAGAGCTCTAGATAGCAAGAGCTAACCTAGTGTCTCTCCGCACATGTTGCATTAGACATGGAAATGTGATCGAATCTTTCCTGGGAGAGTGTAGACAGAATCCTTCCTGTCTGGGGAGGTTTTTAAATGTGGATAACTCAGACAGGCTTTGTCAGCTTTCAATAGAAGTCGCAGTCATTGGGCCAGTTGGCCAGCCCGCACTTCCCTGTTGTCACATAGTTAAAAAAGGCAAATATTTACATTTCGCGGTGGTTGGTGAAACAAAGCTCCATGCATTAGTCTCTTTGTCTCCAAGAGTTTGTTGTAGTGTAGCATCCTGCAGTTTTGCGCTTCTTGTTTCAACTCAACCCTGAAGGTCCTTCTTCCTTTCACTTCCTTTAGTTCCAGCTGAAGCTTACTGACAGCTTAAACAAGTTATTGCAACGACACAAAACCGCCCTCTAGTGTCAGCCCACATTTCGACGAGAGCAGCCCAACTAAAAACTGAAGTCTTTCCTTTACTTTTTTTTTTTTATTTTTTAAATCTGCATTTACATGAACACCAAAAGCTATAGTTTGTATGCCAGGCCAGTAGTTGGCGCTATAACTTTACAATGGCATACCACAGGAGCTGCTTAAAGTTGTTCACTTCCTGTTGCTGCTAAGCCCAAAGCAGCCATGAATTAAAGAAATTCGGTCGTATTTTAACTTTTAAAATGATGGTATGAATCCTCAAATTCCCCTTAATAGACTGTTATCATATGTGACTTGCTTTGGGTGCACTGTGGAGTGTTTAATCAAGGTTTGGTAGTGGCTGTTGCAGAATGCGTTGACCAGTCATTGCTTTCACAGGCTTTTTGTTTAGCTGGTTTACACAGCCGGAAAGGAGGCTGCGCTTTCAGAAGACTTCACTCTGGAACCCGGTTTCAAAAGTTTGCAGTTTCAGGGGCGCCAGCATGCCGTTGTCATGTAAAAGAAAGGCTGAACTGCAACAAAAGTTCAGTGTTTGATGGAAAAACTTACACTACATGAATTGCCCCTTTGTCTGACAAAACACTATTACAACAAAATGCGAATGTCCAAAAACAAGTCTGAAGTGGCACTGAAGGAGGTTCTTGGGTACAGCAGGGACTTGAAACCTGAACGGCAGCTTACCTCTTGTCTGCGTGTGTGTATCTGCAGAGGAGGCCCTGAAGAGTTTGCTGGAGAGCCTGACATGTCCGTCATTCACGCCCACTCAACACCTTGAGAGGGAGCAGGCGCTGGCAAAACAGTTTGCCGAGATCCTCCACTTCACTCTGCGCTTTGATGAGCTGAAGGTCTGCTTCAAACACTGAGCTGTTCAACTCAGCAGCACACACACAAAGTTCCAGTCACTCTGCCCTCCGTGCCACACACAGTACACTTAAATGAAATAATTTGTTGATTGTTTTAAAGTTGTTGCTAAACATGATTCAGTCCAAGCTTTGCCTTTTGTCTTGTTTTGCTTCAGATGAGAATTCCAGCCATTCAGAACGACTTCAGCTACTACAGAAGAACCATCAGTCGAAACCGGATAAACAACATGAACGTAAGTTAGTTCTTTTTTTTTTCAGGGGTGTTCATGTCCACATATTGATGTCTTATAGCAACCTTTAATATTTCTATATTTAGGGACTTAGTCGGAAAGAGAAAACCATCTTAAAAAGGCACATGAAGGATGTCTTTGTTTTCTGTGTTTTAATGTGTTTTTTGGCATCACATCAGAATCTATAAATAGACCAAACTGCCGAACACGTTGTAACTACTTTTAACTGTGGTCAGCTGTGTGTGGATGCTGCTTCACTGCATTAAATATCATTGGTTAGGGTTGGATGAACCTTCCTGCACAGACGCCTTTTGTTTATCTGTTTGTTTCTGCACCTACAGTTGGACATCGAGAATGAAGTCAACAATGAGATGGCGAACAGGATGTCTCTGTTCTACGCCGAAGCCACGCCCATGTTAAAAACACTCAGCAACGCCACCACAAACTTTGTGGCAGTGGTGAGAGTGTTACACTGCATCACTGTCATCACAACACACTAACCACATAGTTTCAAACGTGGCAAAGATCTGTCGTAATTTATCATGTAGGGGAAACCAGTGTCTACATCCATTATCACCATGTTGTGGCTCTAACACACTGTCAGTTTTATTGCACTCTGCAAATTTAGATGGGAAACCCAAATTCCAAACGATCAAGTTTGAAAGTACTGAACATCTGATGTAACTTTAAAAAATGATTCATGTTTAGTTGTGATGTTACTTACGTTAGACTTACTTCCTGTTTCGTGTTAGAAACACATCATCAAGTTTTAGCAATAAATTATGAAAAAAACAATAATCAGAATAATCAATAATATGTAATTGTTTTTTGTGTCTTCTGTAGAACAAGACTCTTCCGCTGGAGAACACAACAGACTGTCTCAGCACCATGGCCAGCATCTGTAAAGTCATGCTGGAAACACCGTGAGTCATGATGCTTTTCTGCCCTCATACGTAACATTTCAACATTAAAAATGTTTGAAAACAATAATATCTTTGTGGTATATGTTGTGTTGCATATTTACATTATTCCAAATGTTCCCAGTGGTCCTTAATTTAGATAAACATAACTATAAACTAAACTAAATCAACTTTTGGTGTGATAACAGAGTGAGGAAGGAAATCTGCAATTGTGACTAAATGTAACATGAATTAAACTTATCTGTGAACATTTCTGCCTGAGTCAGTCAGATTTTCTTCTGCTGCGGTGGCTCTTTAACAGTAAAATAATCAAACACTATGACCCTGAACTACTTCACACCGACACCAAATTATTTGTTGTTGTCATTGTTTTCGTTCTGAGACATCTTGCAGCAGAAATTACATATCCTGCGTTTAATGCTCATTTTAGTGTGAAACTCACGTGTAAACATTACACAAAACATTCAAACACTCTTGCGTGTATTTATCCAACTTCACATCAATAAATAAATTTCAAAAAAGTGCCAGTGGTGACAGTGGCCCAGTTTTTGCAGTTTCCTTTTAGACTTCAATCTTTCTCATTTCATGATTTGTTTCTTTTCTAATTCTCTGCTTCTCTCTCTCTGTGGATTTAGGGAATACTCGAGTCGTTTCAGCAGCGAAGACACACTCTTGTTTTGCATGAGGGTCATGGTCGGAGTCATCATTCTATACGACCATGTACATCCCAACGGTGCCTTCAACAAGTCCTCCAAAATAGACGTGAGACACACAAAAACACACATGCACACATCTGCATATGATTAAAGCTGCACAAAATTAACATCGCTGTTGACTTGTTTAGTGTTTCAGCTCCTGAATTCTGACTTTTCATCTCTCCTCAGATGAAAGGATGCATAAAAGTCCTGAAGGACCAGCCGGCAGACAACGTCGAGGGCCTCCTGAATGCCCTCAAGTAGGTCACATTTCCCTAACTTCAGACTGTAGAGTTTTTCCCTGTTGTTTGACATGATTAGACTTGTTGCATTCACATGGAATCAGGTAGACAGGAACCAACAAACTGTTATTTCAGTCAACAAGAGCAAGACAGAAATATTTGATGAGAAGACCAGCACGATAGATGGCATTGAGGTCAAAAATGAAAACATTTTAACTTTTTGCCATCATCTGCAACGGAATTTACAACTGGATGTTACATTATTCCTTAAATGCCTCACGCAGGCAGAAAACATGGCCAATCTTGACAGCGAGAAGCTGATTATTTTGGTGCAGCAATACCTGCAGCTGTATGACCAGACCCTGAAAACCTACTGAGGTGTCACACAAACACTGATATATGAAAGACTGTTAGCACAAAACTGATTGTCTTATTTATTTTTAGATTTGCCATGTAAAGTGAAAGTTGTATTTTACAGCAACACATGTGACTAGAATGATATTTTTAAAAAAATAATGGACACGAAATATAGTTTCATGTATTATATTTTGTTCCATGCTTTGTAAACAGTATGACATCACTATATCAACACATCACAATGCGTGTTTCGTTTTGCCGTCCTGCCATTCAGGAGGTGTAGCTCCATTTACCCGAATCCTTACGAGTGCAGTGTGATATAAATCTCATCCACTAGTCATAACAACATGTTTTATTCATTTATTTTGTAAATGTGTGTACTTCAGTGAGTGTTGTATTTCCTAATGACTTACACTTCCTTAAAGATAATGTATCAGCCTGGATTCTCTTTGTTTTTTCAGTCACACTTGGTTTTAAAAAATGATTTAATTTTGAGACTTCAGACGTTGTCTCAAACCTTTGGCCTCTGACAGATCTCATAAGTCTGTACTACAATGGTTTAGATACCGTCCGTGTAAAAACTCAGTAAAAACTTTACAGGCTGTAGATGTGATGTGGGGGTTTTTGTTAGTTGTTGTTTCTGTTTGCTTTCATAAATGATGGTCCAGTATATCCTGTGCTGAAGGAGATGGGAAAGGAAGCAGCTGATAAACACTTTAATGTTTGTTTCTTCTCAGATTCACCACAAAACACCTGAACGACGAGTCCACTCCGAAAAACATCCGGACGATGCTCCAGTAATGTTTGTTCTTTTTTTTTTTTAATAAATGATATGAAGAGGATCAATGCTCTGACCTCAGATAAGATGTATATGTTTACATTATTTAAAAAGACTCGATGTTAATACTTGTGTGTATCTGCGTAGTCATTCCCTCCAAGCTATTGAAACCTGCAGAACATCTACTTTCTTCTTCTACTTTGCAAAAATAAAGAAAACATCAAATGAGTTGTCTCTACTGATAACAGCTGTCAAAGCACAAATGATGGAAACCTATCAGCCTTAAAATGAAACTGAGCTTTGCAAGTAGCACTTGGACAAACATGGACAAGGCAGCATAAAAATGTCATTTAATGAGTCAATCTTTTATTTGACAATGGAGTGTTTTCAGTGTACATGTTTTTATGATATCTTGTTTTTTGAAGCAAAATAAATCTTTTTCTGAAAGTGTGAATATTTTAAATTCTGATACAAGTTCTCCTTTATTCACAGTGAAAGTGTTTTAAAACAAGTGAAGTTTTTGTGTTTTTTAATTGAGATTTAATGAGAGAATACGGACTCAATCAGTGTCAAGAAGGACATTTTGTTGCAGTGAAGGGCTTAAAACTGAGAGCAGATAAGGGATTGTTCAATGTATGTACTGAATTGCAAGCAGCATTGAGGTGTTTTCATCTGTGCTTGTGGTTTTTTTAGCCTCCAAGCTTGTGTTAAAATTAACCCACTGTGAACAAAAAACATTTGCACCTCCTGTAAAATCCAGTTTGTCAAAGTGTGTTTAAACTTTGAGGTTTTGCAGATTGAAAACACAAAATCAAACCACCAAACCAAATGATCTATACAGTTCTTTAACAGCAAAGTTCTGAATAGTAAATAATGTGTAATCATGTTTTAAGTGGCTTTTGTAGTGAACAGAAAAGGTGTTTCTCCAAAGTAAAGGCCAAAAAATCTATGATTCTGAATAAATGATGTGTTACTTAATTGCAGATGATTTTTTTTTTTTTTCATTTAAAGATTTCGTTCTTATTGCATTTAAAAAAACAAACAAAAAAAACCTTTTGGGCTCAGATCCAGATGGTTAAAGGAATAAGTCACCTTATCTGTACTGGTGAGAGCAGGTTCATTATTTAAATACGAACCTTAACAAATGTTGTTTCACGTGTTTAAAACTACATTTGAGTTAAAAAGCTTCTACACATCAAACTACAACCAGAATCATTTCAAGCCTCAGAATTGACAGTTTAAAACAAGAGACTTCAAGATTTGCCTGGAATTGAACTGCTCGTGAGATGATTCTTGACTTTCAAAACTTGTGTTAGCCTTCACTTCTTGTGATTATGATCTTTGTTGCTGATTGTAGCCAGTATGGGAATCTACTGACTCTTACTGATATCATCCTCATTCTAACATCATTACATGGCTCTTCTTTACTCTTCATTTCCTCAGAGTACAACAGCAGCTCTTAACTCAAACTAAGTTGCTCGCAAAGTCGGACAATCTCATCATCAGTGATTGTTGTAACTCTGCTTTAAGTTAACTTGTGGCTCATTTTTACTGGCCAATAGATAAGACAGTGTATT
>JAQFJA010000010.1:4071852-4087790 GCA_029874485.1 Naso brachycentron | reverse complement strand
AAAAGAAAGAGAGATGAGAGATGGACATTAAAAGAAAGCAGCAGAAAATCTGCATCCTTGTCAAGCAAACAGATAGTGAAGAGAAAATATTAGTGCTGCATTGTTTGTGATACTGAGAGCATACAGTAGAATAGACACGTGTAGGCATTTTTCATATCTATGGAGTGAGTTTTGGGGGTTTGCACCCTGAATCTGAACCATTTCAACTAGTGGTGGGGAAAAAAAAAGATTCTTAAAGATGCTTCGGGATTCAGACATGGACAACTCTGAATCAATAAAAAAAAAAAAAAAGTCCAATAATGGATTACCTAAATGTTTAATAACATAAAATAGAACGAAAAGGGCAGAAAAGGGAATACCAGCATGCTGCACACCCAGACAGTTTACAGGAAGCACATAAAAAAACAAAACAAAAAAAAGATGGCTGACTGCGAGATCTGACCAGTAGAGAGGATTTAGAGGTAGCGTTTGGAAGCTCCTTAGCTTCTACAGAGTTGACAGAAAGTGAACTGGACAAGAGCCGAGCTACATGTGAGCTGTGTCCCACTAAGATAAAAATCAAGATGCATCAGTTCAAGATGCATTTTGATGCATTTATAAATGTTTTATAATCAGTTGTAGGGCCCTGAAATGTGATCAAATCAAATTATGACGTGCCTAGAGATTCTCTCCCCTAATTTCAACCCAAAAAAAAAAAAAAAAGGTTTCCTCTGCAACCAAAACATGGCAGATTTTCCTCAGGAACTGCAGAAGTTGTTGGGAATTGTGTAACAGTCTGTTGATGACAAAGCCTTGACAACAACAGTGAAGTGCAAAACTGCAGGAAACACAGACTGGTCAGTTCACAAACACCTGCTGCTGTGATGATTTTTATTATTCAGTTAAACTTCAGTCACTAATTTCAAAACATAAGCAACGATTGTCTGCATAAGTGTGTCAGATTTTAAGTTTGACAAATCTGGGTGTGCAGTTTGGACGTGATGTAGCCGTGTAGCAGCTCCTCTGAGCGAGCTCTCCTCCTCACTCGCCCTCGGGCCGGGCAGTGTGTGGGCGTATCTGCTGCAAACCTCTGGACCTGGGAGGAATGAGAGAGACACTCACTCACTCAGTGATTGATTTGTTTTTCTTCCCCCTTCCAACGTTGTCTCAATCACACACACACACACACACACACATCCGAGACTAAACACATGTTCTGTGTGTGTCTGTGTGCTGCAGGTGGAGCACACCAGCCGTCCTGACTTGGTCTTGTTCCTGATCAAGTACGTGATGATGCTGATCGTAGGAATCCCCTCAGTGTTCTGGGTGGGCAGCAAGAAAACCTGCTTCGAGTGGGCCAGCTTCTTCCACGGCAAGAGACGCAAAGAGTACGTACTTTTCTACACACTGATGGAGTTTGTACACAAAAAGCTTTTTGTGCTCAAAAAAGTTTCAAATCTGCGATGCTAAATATTTTAGTAGCAAACAGTCTTTAAATCACCTTTAAAAGGTTTTTCACTCTGGATTTTTTCTGTGCTTTACGTTTACAATCTGCAGTCATCAGTCGTAGCGGAATGTTGCTGAGTCATTTGACAGACGTTTAAGTGTTTCCAGCTCGGTGTGTGTTAAAATGTGTGTACTTTTAGCACTGTGTGTGTGTGTGTGGCTTGGTGGTGAACACAGGCCCTTCTCTGCACTCATTCCTCCCCTCCAAACTCAGAGCATTAACCCCCTCTCCCACCGCCTGCTCCACACACTCCTCCATCCTCTTGTATCACACCCACTACCCCACCACCTTCCCCCTCTCCCTCCCCACCCTCCTACGTCTGTCCCTGCCCTCCCTGCCTCCACTCCCCTCCTCCTCCTCCTCCTCCACTCCCTCCCTGCCCTCCTCCTTCCCCTGCTGCAGCGCGATGGTCAACGAGAGCAGACAGGTGCTCCAGGAGCCCGACTTCACCCAGCTGCTGCTCCGGGACCCAAACACGCCCATCGTCAGGAAGTCTCGGGGCACCTCCACCCAGGGGACCTCCACCCATGCCTCATCTACCCACCTGGCCATGTTGGATGAACCGCCCAGCGCCAGCACCAGCCGGGCAGGCTCGGTCCGCAGCGCACGCTCCAAGATGAGCAGCTACCACGGGAGCCTGCACCGCTCGCGAGACGGCAGGTAGCTCTCACGTTTTTTGTGTGTGGCCATTTGTTTTTGTTCTGCACCGCAGTGACCTACAGACCTCCTGATGCTCCTGCTGCTCCTGATGCAAATATTGACTGCTCTCCTTTGTTTCAGATACACCACAGCTTCCAGTTTCCGGGCCATAGACGACCGGCTGCCCTACGGAAGCATGCCCCGCCTCAACGACCAATCGCAATCCAGGCACTGCAGCACCAGTCGCCTGGACTGCCTATCCCGCCACGGCTCCACGCAGCGACTGGAGAGCCAATCACGGCACAGCAGCATCAGGGACCTCAGCAGCGCCACTCAAGCTGTCCTCGGTGTCCCTGGAAACGGGATCCACAGGGTCCTGGAGGAGGATGGAGCTACAGCCTGAACTGGAACTGAGCTGTAATCTGCTTTTCCTGGATATTTGCGAAGATGTGACAGTATGAGTAGAAATGAGAGTAGGACAGATGACCTCTGTGTTTTCTAGAAGGTTAAAGAATGTGTGAAGATTCATGGTGAGCTTGTCAGAGTGCAGACAGGCAGCTATTGTGCAAAGTTCGTGAGTGTGGACTAATGCCTTAAAATGTCCTTTCAGCTTTACTCAACCTACTAGCTGAACCCAAAAACTGTTGGAAATCATTTTTGTCCAGTTTACAAACTCTGATGAATTAAAGTGGTCCCAATGGTGACCTGTGGGTAGTCGACACTGGAAAATGACCACAAGGCTTCACAGTTGGACCTGCGTTACTGAGCCGGTCAAGGACAAAACGTGACCAACACTGACAGACTGCACTGGATTGTTTTTACTTGAACTGTGTTTCTATGAAGAACTGAACAGGATCAGAGTGATGGACGGCCCGATGGCGGACCATAAGAGCTTTTTCTGAGCTTTCAGCATTCAGGAGAGTGGAAGCAGGGTACTTTTTTTTGTTTGTTTTTTACAAGGTTTTCAGCTACTTTTTAACTGTCTCACACCTCCGCAGTGAATGACAGTGATTTCTTTTTTAAATGGTAACTTTACCTGCGAAAACCCCTGATTTCTAAAGGGAATTTTTTTTCACACTCACTTTAGGAAACAACCTTTGTCAGGCACTCTCCACAGGCTGCACACGACTCCTGAACTTTACAAAAGCCTCGTCTCATTTTAAAAGCATTTTTTTTTATATTGAGGTACTTCATTGCTTTGGTGTAATTATGTTTGTAAAGAGAAGAAAAAATCTGTGGTTCACCAGGATGCAAGGGCTGAAATACAGGAAAAGAGCTGAATCCAAACTCCTGCCTTATGACTGTGTGTTCAGACAGAACGCTAATTGAATTTTACAGGCAGCGTGATTGGCAGTGGAGATAAGATTTTATGAATCTGCTTCATAAATGACAGGAAAAAGCTGGAAACACACACTCCCACTGACACAGACAATGTGTCTGTTGCTAGCTAGCTTACAGCTAACGCACAGTTGCTGTTTGTGTTGAATAACCGTCCAGCTGTTAAATGAAAGGAGACAACGGGCAGCTTCTCTTCTGTCTGAACACACCTTTACAGTTAAACAGAGTATAGAGCGCCCTTAGAGTCCAATTTAAAGTAGTTTGTCCTGTTTAAAAATGTGTCCTTACTTGTATAGCTACTGTAAAATGTGAGACCGACATTTCCTCTTGTGGCAAAACTTGTGTATAGATGTAAAACATTTGTAATAAAGTTTTTTTTAAAAGAGTGGACAGAATATATTAATTTAATGACCACACAGGAAGACGCTGGGGTTGTATTTGTAACAGCCCTCCGCTTTATTGAAATACATCGGAGTCAGGTTAATATAATGAGTTCTCCACATAAGTGTGGCAGCCAGTTCCATACATTATTTTTGTTTTGACCTTACACCTTAAATATTTTTTTGTGCAAAAAAGAATCTACATCACCTGTAGTGGGTTATCCTCAGTAAAACGCCCAAACCGTTCAAAAAGGAGCAAGTCCAAGTAAAACAAACCGAAAACAAAAATGATTACATCTATAACATGCAAAACTGTACAAATTATTACAAAGCAATCCTAGAAAAAAAAAAAACACAAACAAAAAAAGTGTAATATGATATGAAAGAGCAAAATAATATAGAAGGTACTGTAGATAAGACCTCACTGAAATGCAAAGGCGTTTGAATTTTTTATTTTAGAGTTTCCTTCTCTTAAATGTTACCACCGTGGCACCTGTCACCCTTCAACCCTGAAAACAAATCTTTTTTTTTTCTTTTTTCTTTTTTAAACATCTTGTCCTCGCTGCTTTTCTTCCTGCTGTCTCCACCCGGCTCGCATCTATTGTACACTACGGCCAGATTCATCTCTCCCTCACTCTCCCACTCCAGCCATCCATCCATCAAACAAACCGCTAACACACCCATTTTTCATCTAAATCGAGATAATTCATTGGTTCTGACATTTCCTGAGTTTCTCTTCCTCTTTCCTTAAACTGGGATAGCTAGGATCAGCTTTTCTGTACAATATTGGCCAACAATGAAACACCTGGCTAAGACACTTCTCCCACCCCCACCTAATACATTCTACAGATAAACTCCAGTAGGAACTAAGGAGACTCACTAGCTTAAAAAGTTTCTAAGAGGCGTTTGTTTGGAATAAAACCAGCTTAGTCGCACTGTGGAGCTCCAAACCTCTCCCTCTCTCTTCATATAAAATGGAATACTAAAAAAAAAAAAAAAAACACTTGGAATGGGTTGTTTAGAGCTACTTTGTCGCGTTTCATCAGGGGAATGGGAAGGAACTACCGCCAAAATACTTGTTTTTGTTTCCCTTTCTAGCAAACAAGACAAGCGGAATTAAGTGGAGGACTCTGATCGAGGGCACCGTACTGTACGTGAAGCATTCAGCCTGCTCCTGAAGAGGAGGAGCCGTCTCTGGAAAAGCCTCTGATGACTAAAGACCGACAACAGGCCAGAATATGAGTACAGAGCGTACCTTCCTCTCACAGATAATACCACAGTATAGTTAGTGTTTGATCACAGGACAGTTTCAGACAGCTTTCTGCTCCGTGCACATTGATCCCTTACAGTTTTACTCCAGTCGACGCTGTGAATGATTCAAGAGGAAAAAAAAAGCCTTCTGATCTGTCTGTAAACTGAAGGAGAAGAACAGAGGTAACCGGTTTTTTGGCTGTGAATGCCCTGCTCTGCAGCCAGGAGCTGCCACACTGTTAAAAAAAAAACTCTTTCAGAGGCCCTTTGCCAAGAGGAAAAAAAAAAACAAACAAAAAAAACGGCCTGGAGGGGGTTTAAAGATCCTGCCCTGTTCATTTTACAGACAACAACAGGTAGCACTGAGCTTATTTCATCTGCGCTTTATCAAGACCGACGGAAACCCAAGTGCTGATTTTCTCGCAGTTTCTAAGTGTTTGCAGCCTTACTGTAGTGTTTTTGTTTTAAATAAAGAGCTCTTATTATAGTGAACAGATCAACCAAACTGATGCAAAGGCAGTCAGAAGACAATAATGTCACAAAGTGTCCCTCTTTTGTCCGTATTTGGTTACATCAAGCTCGGCGGAAGGACTGCTCTCTCTATCCAGATAGCACAGTGAATTGAAACACACACGTTAACTGTCGATTAAATGATCGGAGCCGCTTCCCCTCGGACAGTCAGAGGAGGAGCAGGACATGAAGGCATTTGCTGCATAAAAACATCACCTCAACACATGTGTGCATAGTTACATGTGCGATAGCAGGTTTGTGATAAATGCACGTGTTCACTCCACAGTATGGGCAGTAGTGTCGATCCATACTTGACTTTTTTTTTTTTTTTCACTCAAACGCAAAACACAGTGGGAAAAAAAAAAAAGAAAACACACGATGTGTGTCGTACATACAATATAAAACAAACAAATCTAAAATCAATCAGTAAAAAAGAAAACTGGAAAGTGGTTTAAAATGGCTTTTTGTCTGGATACAACCCCAAATCACTCAAAACAAACAAAAAGGAAAATAAAAATCGAGGAGGATATTTTGTTCTTTCCCGTGTAGTTCTCTATAGTATTTTCCTTATCATATATTACTCTCTACTTTGAACCTATGTACATTAGTGTGATGGGAACCTGTGAGCTGGTCAGTTTGGTTGTACAGCGAAGTGGAACGTCTACACTACAATGGAGGACTCGTCCAGGGCTGCTGGATGATGTCACCTGCGCTGGACCAATGAGGAAGAGAGGAGCACAGAGGAGCTGTGGTGATGTCATTGGAGCCGGTATTATTCACGCTGCTTTTTGCTGATGATAAAAATAAAAAATATTATAAAGTCACTGCACTTAATATCATGAGCAAAAGAAACAAAATCATTGCTTTTCTTTCTCTCTCTCTCTCTCTCTCTCTCTTTTTTTAAACATTTTCAATTTTTGCACCAAAGAGAAAGCATCTGAGGGAAGGGAGGAGGGGTTTAAACTCCACCCGTCTGATTCAGGCCATGAAGCAAACCTCCCTTTCCTTGTCTAAGATTGATAAATAAATTAAAATATTGTCCCCTAAAACCCAAAGGGTCCTATGTACAAGTACAAATCATTTTCTCTTAATAAGAATCCTCTTCTTTTTTTGTTGCATTGTGAGGTTTTTCCGAGTCTCCGGATGAATCGGGGGGAAGGGGGGGGGTGTGTGTGGACAAAGTGGTGTTGCTGAAGCTTCAAAGCTTCAGTCGATAGCAAAAAGGAGCCGAGACGGGAGGTTTTCATTCCTATATCGATGCCCTTCCTGAATAAACACATGCACACACGCCGGCAAGCTCATACAGCTTCACTCGAACACACGCACACACAAACATTTGCACCCTCAAACACACTACCGCTAAGCTTTGTTGATTCTCCCTCAGACTTTCCCTCAAAGACACGACAGACTCTGTCTTAGTGTTTCTGCCCCGTCTTGGAAGTACGGTGAGACAAACTGAGGTTGTAAAGTGGGACAAATGTTCATCAGGAGGTGCAGTTCTCTGGGCAGTGAGGGAGGGGGTAGGGGGGATATTCAGAGGGGATGTGTGAGGTTGCGGCGGAGGAGGGAAGAGGAGGGTTTGGAGTCCTGTGCTGTCGGTTGGTTGGTCGGTCGGTCGGTCGGTGGGCGGGGCGAGACGCCGGCGGGGGCTCATGTGTCCCAGCCCATCCGGTCTGTGCTCTCCAGAGACAGGGACTTGGTCTTGTGTGGGGAGGCCGGACTGGGGGGGCTGCTGAAGGTGGAGCTGTTGGAGGCCGTGGAGTGACGGGGGGAGTCCGAGTCCTGGAGGAGGAGAGGGGAAAGAGAGAGGAAATGATGACAGAGGGGGAGAAATGAGATGAAGTAAGTAAAAACTTATGACATAATTTACATTAAATATAATTTCAATTCAGGAAAGTTGAGACTGTCTGGAGCAAATAAACTATTAAGATATATTTAATTACGTCTGTCTAGACTGTCTGACTCTGGGATGATGGTAAACATGCACATTCTTAGTCTAGATGAAGGCTCTCTTCGCTCGTTATCAATGTGTCATTTGGAAAGAGGACACACCCCCACCCCCACCTCGTCTTCCACTACATTCCACATCATCAGCAGATGAATGGCTCAATTGGCCAGAAGTGATCAGCTGAAGGAAAACAAACATGCAGTCAGGCCAGATGAGGAGGGGGATGAATCTTCATACTGTACAGCACATACAGTGTGTGTTGCATCGCCCTAATGTGTGAAAATTTAACTGCCCAAAAAAAACACGATACCTGCGACTGTTTCCCTCTGCACGAGCTGCACAAGAGAGAATTGGTCCGAACAGGACGTGTGAGGTGTACTGTGTGTGACTCTCTTTCCAGTTCGGTGATAATGTGCTCAGGTTGGGGGGGGCGGGGTGTTTATAATTATCTCATGTGCTGTCTGAATCCGTCTTTTTACAGTTCAGCGACTCTGTGCTGACTTTTCTCTGAACAGCAACTATCGTCTCCTGTTTGGATCCGATCTAAATTTGCACAAACACGAGCCAAGTCACTGCTGTCTCATTTCTGTCATCTATGGCTGCAGTAAAACATCACACGTTCACACGTAACAATGTAATGTGGAAAATGCTACAATAGCCATCTGTCTCTCACAGCGCACACACACACACACACACACACACAGCCTTTCACAAGTCAATGTAGGTGGGCACTTTTCACACATTTGCTCTTTGAAATTGACTAAATATACAAGTTCTGCAGAGTTGCTGAATTTAGAGGCGCACTGCCCACCTACATTGTGTACAAATGTGACATTGTGTACAAAAGCACTCGGACTTTCCACCCATAACTAATCACTCATGGTCATTTGAAGCAGAAATGTGCGTCTGTTCACTCCAAACCATGCAGCTGTTGTGATGTACCTCAATCAAATTTACAATCCAACAGTCTAGTGATTTAGTTAAACATTACAGAAAGAGTTTAATAATATTATTATTTATATATAAAATGTAATATGTGTTCAGGGTCCTGGTGAGGGCCTGAGAAGAGATTACACAGTGTGTTTATTACTACAGATTTCACAAGCCTGGTTGTCAGAGACGTGGCCGTCACGGAGCTGTGTGGAGGCAGACATGCTCTGTGATTGGTCGTGTGGACAGCGGTGGGAAGAAGTGTATGTGAAATGGTCAGGCGGCAGCTTTGCACCATTTATTCAGCAACCAAAAATGACAGAGGCTGGGTGAGGGGCACACTGATGCTCCGGTGAAAGATGTGAGCAGTCATCAGATGCCGCTGACATGATGGGGGCTGAGATGGTGCAGCGCGGGCTGTGGGGCGGCCAGAGGGTTCGCTGTGCATTTGTGCTGGAAATGCACGTCATGCTAATGTCTCAGCTGATACGTGTCGAACCATCCACTGTGTTCTGCGTGTGGGTGCGTATTCAGTGACACGGTGCTCTCAGTTGTGTGTTGGGTGCAGTCGTTGCAGCTGTTGACATTACCTTCATCTTACTAAGCAGGGTCCTTAAAGCCCTTTTCAGATCGGGGGTCTTCTCCGAGGGTGAGACTGCCTGCCACTGCAGAGGAGAGTTCAGACTCAGCGCCCAGCCCACAGACAACATGCTGGGGTGGGGGCGGGGGAGGGCGAGGCACAGCTGGGTGAGGGTGAAGGGAGGCGAGGAATGGGGCAAAAATGGAGCTGACAGCGTCCAGGCTTATGGGCCATGAGGATGGGGAGCCACAGGAGGGATGGCAGGCGGTTTGAGGGTGGGAGGGTGGATGAGGGGAGAAGTTTCCAAAACTGTACTGCACTGTGGTTACTGCTGGATTCTAGACAATTTATTGTGAGGATATTTTACAACCAGCGCTGTTTAAAATGAATACAACCTAAGCTGCAGCGAACAGGAACTGACAGGTGATTGTAACAAATGTCACCACTGCCTGACTCAAGTTAGATCTTACAGATGTGCACAGACTAGGACACAAAAGGCTTTAGTTAATGTTTCCATCAGTAATTTGATTCAACAACTAGTCTGAGCCTAAAAAAAAAAGCATCATGGGAGGGCATTAACTGCTTTTACTACAAGGTGCTGACATCACAGGGCGCTAACCAATCGCTCCGAGAGGGGGGATGAGGTGAGGATGCTGCACCCAGAGGCCGGGATGTTTGTGACAGATGGGATAGAGGGAGGAGCTCTTTCAACTGGGAACAATGTGACTGGATTCTTCAACATTTCATAACTCCAAGTCTAATTTCTAAGAAAACAATCACCATGTGCATTTGGACTTGCTCATACAAAGCAGATGTCGGGTTGATTTTACCCACACGACAGACTGTCCAGTCAAATATGGCTTGAAATGAACCAACAGGTAGCAGATGCTGAGGCGTAAAATTAAGACAGAACTAGTTGTTCGGGTTAGAGATGTTCCGATACCGTTTTTAACTTCCTAATACTAATTCTGAAACCCAAACTTGCAGATCAGCTGATACCAAGTACCAATCTGATACCAGCACTTAAAAAAACATTTCCTTACTCATCTCCTTTGACTTTTCAGTGTAAAATATTGCTGAATGAATCTAGACATTTTGTGAGCTCTGTCGGCTCTCCCCGCTCTTCTTCGTTGCTCTTAAAAATAGAAGTTGCCAGTGGCAGTGGTGCACAGACTGGGGTACTCACAGACACCGATATCAGCATTTTCGGCAGCATCGGAGGCATTTTCCGATACTGGTATCTGTATCGGAACAACTCTAGTTCAGGTTAACCTGACCGAACTTTCATTCCTCTCTTACAGCTACAGCATTATACATCAAATGGTGAGAGTTGGCCGCACAGGAAGCTGTGTTCAGTCTCAATCTATTCACTGACCTCTCTGTCAAACTGGGAGAGCGGAGCATCACCACAGTCCATGCCTCCACCGGAGGACAGGGAGCTCTCGGAGGGAGAGGTCATGGTCTGCCGTTTGGATCCGTAGCTTCCCCCTGACAGCTCTCTGCGCAGGGCGCTGCCGTTCTGAGAGGACGAGCCTGGAGAGAGAGAGAGAGAGGAAGATGAGGAGCATGAATGAGGTTCACCCTGCAGAACCCAGAGAGTTCACCAAAGAGGAAGAATGTGCTGCTGGTACTCACGTATGCCCAGTCCGCTGCTGGCGCTCATGGAACGGCCCGGCTCGGCCCGGTTCTTGGTGATGGAGGGGATGCTGACTGAACCGCTGAAGCCGGCGCGGCTCTCCTGAACACGAACGTTCTGGTTTAAACACGCAGCAGAGCAAACACACGCACACACACACACACAGAGTGCAGTGCAGGGGACAGGAGTGAGGAGGGTGCAGTTATTAACACAACATGCTCATACCACTGAACACAAAGGTGACTCATGTGATCTGCCGCTGTTTGGGCAGATAAACATGCATGTGTGTGTGTGTGTGTGTGTGTGTGTGTGTGCTCTGTACACAGGAGTGAACTTTAGATGGTGAGAAGGTTCATTGTGTGATTTAACTTAACCTTTCAGGTTAGTTTATACAACAGGGAATAAAATGGAAAGTTTCCAGTGTTGTCATGCTACAAAAGACATCAAAGGATTAGAGAGAAGGGGACTGCTGGTTCTGAAGAGCACGTCAGCAGTCTGAGGTTTTTTATGTCTCTGGGTCCTGTGTGCATACATGTGCTTATTTCCTTGAGTTTATTTGTTTTCTACAGCTCTGGACTGAGCCTGTCAGTCTGTATATAAATCTCTATCTGTACCATGGGCAGGTCTTTAAGGATCTGGATCCCGTCTCCTGGTCCCATGTGGGCCACGTGGTTGAAGTTGGTGGGGTTGGAGATCAGCTTGTTCCTCATCTCCGGATCCCGCAGCATCTCTCTGAAGGACAAAAACACACAAGAGATCAGCAGAGGAAAAGAAAAACAAAAAAAGGCTCAGAGTGGAACAGACTGAGTGCAGCAGTGCAGAGAGGCACACTAAGGCTGTGTTCAGACCAAATCAGGTGTTGTGAAAGAGTAGGATACGCGTGGATACACAGAAACACTCAAGACATAGGCCGATAGCTCCTGTGGTGTCACACAGTAGGTATGAAGTGTGTGGCAGGTAAACTACCTCCTCTGCTGCAGTCGCTCCTCCTCGGGCACTCTGAAGGAGAAGCGTCTCTTGTTGTTCATGCTGCGCACCATCTGCTTCCTGCTGTTGTCTGACGTCTCCGGTACGACCAGCTCATCACCCTCTGAAGATCACAGCAAAGCCACAGGCGTGTTTACTCCACACTCTACAAACTGCTGCAGAGTGACTGCAGCACGTCAAACTGTCTACTGATACTCGCTGTGCTTTCACTTTTCAAAACATATGATATGAGGAACAGAAGGAGGGTTGCACAGTGGCTAAATAGTTTAAAAAAAATTACAAATAAAAAAGTCTTTTTTTAACAAATTGTTTGGTTGTTTTTATCAGTCTGATGCTTCTGACAAGCTCTTACCAGCCATCTTGTTCCTAAAGTAGATAAGCCGGACTGTCTCCAGTCCCAGCAGGTTCAGAGAGCCGTCAACATTCAGAGGTCGCACCTGAAGGGAAGCAGAGAAAACATTCATTTATCCATTTTCAAAAACTAATTTATGATCAGAGATTTCCACTAGTGAAGTGAAGATCTGGATTTTCATGCCTTTATGTGTGTGGTGGAATAAGAATAAGAAGTCATGTTACTGTGTAAATGAATAAATAGTTCATCTAAACCACCAGGTGGAGCCAGAGATGCCGCCAGCTGTCTGATTTATTTGACACTATGTTGCAGCTGAAGCTTCAGTCTTGACAGACTGCGGTCCACAGCACTGACCTTCTTGAGAGGGATGGTCTGAATCCACTCCATGGTGTTGACATCAAACACATCGACAGCATTCTCACTGTACACTGACAGGTAGGGGGCGTTGTAGCCTGGGCAAAAAGAAGCATCACTTATTGTCCAGCTTAAACACCACTGAGTCCATTTTTACAGTTTTTTCACTTCACATTCATCTTTTTTCAGTAGTTTTTGTTATAGTGTATATATTTGTACTAATGTATACTGCAGTATATACAGCCAACACAATGTGTATATATATATGCCTCTGTAGATATTTCTTTCTTTCAAAGAAATACCTGTAAATGCAACATGATGCCTTTAATTTTGTGCAACAAACTTTGTTTTTAAATGATCTTTTGACAAGTTATTTAGCTGGCAGGCATATGGTAAATGCAGTGACTGTCCATCTATCCTCTCATCACTGCCCCATAATGTGAAATGACCCATATTATTGCCTTTCATTTTATCGTCATGTAAATGAAGACTGATTGGAGCACTCACAGGCAGCGTTGGGAACAGCTGGCCACATCAGCTCCTGCTGACGCGACCTGCGGCCCTGCGAGTCCACATACACTCCTATGGCGCTGAAGCACAGCAGCAGCTCCTTGCTCGAAATCTCCACAGCGCAGAGGGCATCCAGGTTCTGCTGGGGGATGAAGGCCAGGGTGTGGTCTTCATGGTGGAGCAGACTGACGGGGGACACGTCACCGTGGACGCTGCGGAGGTCATCGAAAATACAGAGTTAGGCTGGTTACATTAAGATCATCATTATCATCAAATATGAAGAAAACAAAGAATCTTGACATGCAGTAATTAAAAAAATGGACATTCAAATCCCTCAGAGGAACAGGAAGTACCTGTAGCGTGTGAAGCCAGACTGATATCCTACATAGAGACGCTCGCTGAGCAGACCCATCCACTGAACTTGCCCCGGGGCCTGTAGCTCTCGCAGCCGACGGTGACGCATTTTGCTCTTATTCACCTGTAAGGCACGAGGACACATTGGAAACTGTTTTACAACAGCATTTAAAATGAACAAGCTTAAAAGCTAAAATCGTTTTGAATGCTGGTCTGTTTCGTGTCAGTAAACAGCATGTTAGTTGAGTGTTTCCTCACCTCGTAGCATATGATTTGTCTCTTCATGGCTACGCAGAGGCACGTGAGCGAGCCGTTGCGGACGGGGCCGGACACGACGGCCTGGCAGCCTTTTGTCTCTGCCAGCTTGTAGGAGTCAGTCTCACGGCCGTCCAGGGCTTGCGTGGGGAAGAGACGGACGTGACGGTTCCTGCCGGAGATGACAGCCAGCAGCTGCTCGTGGAGAATCAGGTCGATGTGATGCACCTTTTTGTTGTCCCCCACCCGGATTATTTCTGAGAGACGAAGTGAATATAGATGTGAAGTTAAGAGAAACAATGAAACAGGCTGACTGGGGAGTCACATAAAAACATGTCATTAGTGCACCTAATACATTGCTAGCAAAGTAAACAAGCGAACAGTGACACAGAACAGATATTAAAGAGCAGATCTTACCATCTTTGGTGACATGGATGACAAAAAGACCTTCCTCGTTGCCAAGGGCAACACGCTCATGATCTGAGGGTGGAGCAAATGCAGTAAGTCACTTCAGAGCCAGAGACAGAAAAGGTTATTCTGTGACGGAAATGTTACCAGCTTCTACTTCTAACATAATGAAACTCAAACTCCTGGATTTGAAGAGTTTCTCTCCTCTAATTGCAGGTCTGTGCAAATAGTTCTATCTGCAACAAAAGGTTGTAAACACACAAATACGGAGCTACTGTCCTTTAAAATGATCTGGTACCTTGATAAGCAGTGACATGCTTTTATTGCTTTCTATTATTCCTCTTCTTGTCTGTCAGTGATTCTCTTTGCTGATCTATTCAGTGTTTTTGAGCAAAAAGGTGAGCGTTGTAGTCCCACCTATGATAGCAGCAGACTGAGTGGTCTTGATGAGCGGCAAGGTGCTGTCGTAAGCCTCCTTGGGGACGTAGACGAAGCGATCCTTGAGCTTGTTCTTCTTGAGGATGCGGTGGAGCTCGTTGAGGAGGCCCACCCATTTGTTCCTCTCCTGGTCGCTGTCGGCGAGGATCAGGATGGAGGGCTTGTGGCTGCTGGAGGGGGAGAGCTGGGACGCTGTCACCTGAGGGGAGAAGAGGGATGAGAGACGGGTCACATGACGCGCTGGAATACTATTAAGCTGTGTTTAGACTGTTCTGAAACATCAAGAGGACTTACTCTGAATATACAGGGGATGTCTTTGCGGCTGGCGTGGATGACATCAGACGCCAGGACAGAACTGACTGAAAACTCTTCATCCCTACATGACAGGACGTGATCAAATGTTAGACATGCAAAACCAAAAGCTGCAATGATTATGTTTATTATGCAACTAGCTGATCAACAGAAATATTAATCAGCAACTATTTTGCATAGACTTTAAGAAATCATGTCTCCCTGTTTTTTACTTTTTGTTGACACGTCTCATAAACTATTCACTGAGGAATCTAAAAAACATTAAGATAAATTGATAATGTAAATTTTAACTGGTTACAGCTCCAGCAGAACCACATCACTTTCAGTTGTACCTACAATGTTTTCCTGCTGCATCATTGTGCACACAGTAAACTATCTTGGACTCAAGGCACAGCTGAAAATCCAGCATATTAGATTAAATGTAAGTATACCTGACTATCTACAGTCACTAAGAAGAGCTGCTACGCCTCTCTTACCTCATATCTATCACTTGGCTGACTACTACACTTGGTTGCGTTGCTTTTCCTTCTCCCAGTTCATAGAGGAACAGTTTGAAGTCGCACACCACAGCCATCGCTCTTTGCCAACCCTTCTTTACCCCCGTCGGTTTGGGCACCTAGAGCGGACACAAAATGAGGTTAGTGACCGAATACATTGGCATGCAGCAAAAGTACTTGCTGTGGAATAACTTCTATAGTGTTAGAAATGTAAAATTTACCAATTGTGAACTACGTTGGCATTTCCAAAAGACATATTTGCCCTAAAATCCAAGTGTCGACCAAAAGAAATATTTCAAGTGTACCTCTGTGCGGATTCAGAAGAACACACAAACAGTGAAACCAGCCAAACTCTATTTGGTTTCATGTGAAGTAAACACCTCCGAAAAACAGACTTGTCTCAAATCACCTGCGCTGTTTTCAGCTTCCTATTCTCTCACTAAAGATATTCCGGACCTTTGTCGATCTCACTCACCCTAACATGCCCTTCATATACGGTGCCGATCCCCCTCTGAGGGTCGATACCCAGCGGGCCCTTGGTCTGATCCTGGGGTACCGGACACACAGCTGGAGCCTTGTCCGCACAGGTCACATGGCAGGAGAAGTTGCACACTGGACAAAGAGACAGATGGAGAAAGGATGCAGATAAATGAAATGTTTGACTTGTCAAGTTCAAGATTTTAAACTCAGCTAGCTTTGTACTTCTAATCTCAAAGCAAATACACTTAAAGTTGGAGACATTAATATATCATTATGCAGGTTATGGGCGTTAT
>JAQFJA010000010.1:4043359-4057348 GCA_029874485.1 Naso brachycentron | reverse complement strand
ACTGAGGTATTTTCTGAAGCCTTGTTGAATTTTAAAACTGCACTATTTTAGGGATTGTAGCCAATTTATCCAAAATCTCAATGTAAGACAAGAACACAGATGCCTTTCCCTTCACTCTGCACTTAGTAGGTCGCTTAATACCGGCCCCATGTGAGCATTTTTGTACGTTCAATTAAAGTGATAGAGAGACGCCTTTACTGCCGTCTAAGGCCCTCTAAAACAAATCCAAAAATCTCCAACATGCTCCATCTACATGTTGTGACTGTCCATATTCTCCAAGCTACAGACACATTATCATTGTGGGTGAAAATAAAGAGAAATTAGTTGTCTTGCCGTACAGATACAGTTTCTCGGACACAAAGCTATTATGCTCAAAAAATGACGAAAATAATATTATTTCATAGCGTGGTGAATCAGTTACATGCACATTCACCAGTCACCTCACTATGAAATAGTATTGTTTTCCTCATTTTCAGGTGCATCTGTGCAGGGCCAAGTCTCAGTTAGAAAAAGACAGTCCCGATTATCATCGATAAGTTCATGAAAATGTATGAAAAAGAAATATATATACAAATACAAATACACACACACACAAAGCATTTCCTTATAGTTTGGGTTCTACCTTGTGCAGGTCATCCCTCTCCTGTGAAAGGCTTTTCATCTGTTTCTCCAGGATCTTGATATGTTTAGATGAGTCCTCCAGGTCCCTCCGGGCCAACGACACGTCCTCCAGCTGCTTCTCGAGTTGGCCTGAGTCTGACACACATATTTAATGAAATATTAAATTTGCGAAAGACATAGACAGTGACTGTATTTACTCTGGTTCCAAGGTTTACAAATACTCCATGTTTTGTTTAGAGTTTTCCCATTCCAACTTTGAAATTTGGCTGCTAATTTATTAAAGTAGCAGGTGAATCTCGAAAACCATCAACTTGTTTGTTTGGAGCAGTACTGAGCTAAACCAAACATGAACAAAAACAAATCCTGACCGGCAATCTGCTTCTTGAGGATGTCGATCTCATTCTTTAGACTCCGGATCTCCACCTCCTTGTTCGCACTGAGTGGGCCCTCGCCTGTCTGGTGCTGCAGGGCCTGCACTGTCTGAGTGGACTCTGAAACGGGTCAGAAAAGAGGCATCGGTTATGTGCCTAATTTTAGCTTAAAAATAATTCATAAAAAAAAAATTCAAACCTATTGCTTGTCCACACATGCACGCTTAATTATCAAAACATACCTTATGCTATGTGTTTTGGCCTTTCTTCCATATACAAACACAATTTTATATCAGTGAAAAGGATCTTTTGCAAAACTGGTCAGGGTGAAGATATTCAGACACTCTGTTTTCAGTGTTGTCATGCAGACGGGTACAACAGAGTTTTCTGCTTATGATGACAGATTGTATGTTGTTGTTGTAGCTTACTTTCGACTCAGAGAATGCACCATTTTCTCCATTGTTTGAAAGAGGCAACACAGTGCTGATGCTAACGTTGCTAATAGAATTTTTCACATATTTGCACGTAATGTAGAGTCACTCTTTCACTGCACTGAGGAACAGAGGTGTTGGAATGTGCTGTGGAGGTCACTCCATAATCCAACACTCCAACAACACTGTCACCACTGCCAGCATTGCAGGTATGGACGAGAACAGTTCAAACCTCTAGTGGCAGGTAGCCTACCCAAAATATTAGACAGTTATTTAACTTATTTTACTTTTACCATGGTTTTTTATTTTATTTTTCCCATGTGAGAGCTGCTACTGTATATTTCCTATTGTATATTTATTACTATTTCATCCTATTCTTATTCTTTGGCACTTTGCCATTCTTTTATTATTTCTGGTGCAATATTTATATAATATTTGGAATCGATGGGACTAGTGCAATATTACAGGGCAAGTGAAATATAGCTTGCATGTGACTTTCTATGTTAATCTGAAGGTTACATTCTACTTATGCTACAGTGTAGACTGCCTTTTGTTTCTCAATGTGTCTCATTTTGTTATTTATGTCTTTGATGGAGGCATCGATTCTTTTTTTTTTTTTTTAAGATATTTTTTTGGGCCTTTTATTTCTTTGGACAGGACAGCTGAAGAGTAGACAAGAAACAGGAAAGAGAGGGAGAATGACATGCAGCAAAGGACCACAGGTGGAATCGAACCCGGGTCTGCTGCGGCGAGGACACAGCCTCTGTATATGGGGCGCCTGCTCTACCGACTGCACCACCAGGCGCCCTGATGGACGCATCAATTCTGGCTGCACTTTGAGTGGCACTGTTGTCTAAGATGAATTTCTCTCAGTGGACAATACAGTTTATCCTTTTAGCATTTTAGCTTTTTTTTCAGGCTTCTGATTTGCTAATATGGCTTTAGAGTTAGGGTTATATCGTTGCCTGTTTATTTGGCATCTCATGACATTGCTTCAGTTGTGTTTTTGTGTTTTCATTTGGCCAGAATTTTATTTAATTATTTATTTTAAAACAATGGAGGGTAAAATCCTACTTACAAAAAACCCCAAAAAACAAAAACAACAACAAAAAAAACCCTAACAAAAGATGTCAGAATGATAAATACTTTTCCAGTTCTCGTTGTTGTTTAACCAGGACTTCTGTACGGTGTCACCACTGAATGTACAGCAGCTGTTTCTTATATACAGTGACTGCACTCTCGTCAATGCGTCTCCTCTCACTCAGCTTCAAATTGCAGTGTGTTTGTTTGCATGTGTGTCATTTCCCAGAAGGAGTCTTTTGTCAGCTTTACCCTGCAGTTTGCGGCTCAGCTCTAGTTTCTCCTGCTCCAGGCGGCGGATCCTCCTCTCGTAGGCCTCGGTGGCCAGGCTGTCCTCCAGGCTGCGCTGGACATCCAGGTCCAACTGGTCCTGACCTGCCTTACCTGGCTCCACTGCCAGCTGTCTCAGGCAGCCTTGGTCAGATATGGTGCTACAGGGGAGGAGGATGGGAAAAAATGTTAGGTAGTGAAAAAGAAGGTGTAGGGGGCATGAGAGGAGTAAAAGTTAAAAATCAGTGACAGAAAGAGGAAAGACAGTGGTGTCAAGAGAGGTTGAATGATAAGGGAAGAAAAAGCCATCTATAGAGGTGGTGAAAATAGGCATATAGTGTTAAACACTAAAAGAAAATTCAATATGAAAATGTTTGTTTAAGCGAGGGAAAGAGTCCAGAAGGAAATGACAGATACACAGCAGGGAGGGGAAACAGGAGAAGTAGACAAGAGAGACAGAATTGAATGATGAGAGGATGTTGAGTCATGGAACAAGGGGAAAGAGGGAGGGTGGAGAAAGAATGACAGCGACAAAAAGAACCATGGGGAGTGTGTGAGAGAGAGAGAGAGACAGAGACTGTGGTGGAGTAAAGAAAGAGTGGAAAAGACCACTATCACTGAGCCTTGACCAGATAAGAAAGTAGGTGGTGAGTTTGTTGCTTTCTCATGGGTAGCCTTCAGTGTTGAGACCTACAGCAAGTCATGAACATCCCCTTATTAGGAAGGCAAGCTAATTCAATACTCCTACACGGCTTTAGATGGAAAGATAAGAATGTTATGCAGTGAGAAGGTTTGTCTGGGAAATCTGCCCATTTATGTCCACAAATTATGCATGAAGGCAGAAAAAGACAAGGTGCCACACTGCTGTCATCTCTCGATTCAAAATTTAAATCAGATATCAATAATCCTAATCTGCCAACTAGACAGACACTGGGGGAAAATATTTGCTTTTTTCCTATTTCATCCACTTCAACTCATCTTTCCATGGAAGAGCCACTAATCACAATTACTATAATTAGATTGAAGAAGGACTTAAAATGATCCAAAATGATTACCGCAGAAGTCTCATTTTAGGCAGCTAAAAATAATCTTTTATATGTGTCTAATTTTTTCATATTTCTGTTTCCTGGGGCAGCACTTACCATTTACTTGTGTATGTGAAACCCACAAAGGGCAGGTGGTGGCCAGAGAAGGCAGTGTGAGAGGGAGGTGGCATGGTCTCCTGGAAAATTATTCAGAAACATAAAAATAACTGTGAGATTTTCACATTTAATAAAGATATTAATTCAAAATATGAATATATTTTAAGGCAGACAACAATGTAAGAGTATTGTGTTTCTCTTGATCTCTAAACAAACCCCTCACCGAGTTCTTCAGGCAGTCATCGTCCACGTCAAAGTTGGAGGTGTCTGTGGGACTGCTGACCTCTGGGATGTAGGGGGCCTCACATGTCAGAATGTTTTCCCAATTAATGCCTGAACACAAGAGAGGTCACACTTAAGAGCACAGGATGGTGACATCATGACTCCTTCAATAAGACGCATTCAACAGAGGCGCAAATCTATGAACTCTGGGCAGCTGGAATGCCAATTATTGATACTATATTCTCTTATTAAACCTAATTGTAGACATACTGTCAAGTTGAATGATTAATCTGAGATGTTTAAGTTCTTTGTGTTTGTAACTTATTTTGCCATTCTTCTTTAATAAGGCTGCACTGAAAAGTTTAAAACTTAAAAGATTTATTCGTAACAATGACGTGGATTCCAAATCAACATGCATGTGAATATCATGCATATCCCAGGGCATTGAGTTGTGTGAGGTGGCTGAGCAGATTTGGAAAAAAACAAACAAAAAAAAAACTTTGTAACCAACTAAAAATTTGTCTTCTTTTTCACATAATAAACTATGATGACAGACATTAAAAGCTTTGATAAAAAACCTCAACAGAACTTTCTGAAGTTTCTGAAGTATTTGCAGTATATGCTTTGAAAATAAAATGCATTACAAGGGTAAGTACAAAAACAAACATCGACAAGACACACCCATATGTCAAATGCTAATTGAAAAATTGCCTACAGTACATCTGCTACAAAAGATACTATGAGAAAAAAGGAAAAACCTGTATTAATCATTTTGTTTGATAACTAAGCCAAGCTGTTACACACTTGGAGATTAAAAGACTTGTGAAATACAAATCTACTCTATACTGGAAACAAAAGAAAAATTCATTTACGGACAACATAATGGCATCTGTGAAGGCAGACAGTACCAGTAAAGAAGGGGTGGTGCTTAAAGTCCTCAATGCCATTCTGGCCCAATCGGTGCTCTCGACTGCAAATGAGCCGACGAATCAGATCTTTTGCTTCCTCTGACACGTCTGTTATCTGCTGTGGGAACTGGAACCGCTCCTGTGCAAAAATATGAGAGGTATTGTTGACAAAACTGAGATTAAAGAGGGTGAATTTCTACATAATAATTTTCAAAAACAGATTAAATTCTTAAATACTTTTAACCAACTGTAACTGTGTTGTCTTTTCTGTCCATGCATGCATATAAAAACACAAGATCGATTTAAAAACTCTACAAGCTCACCTTGTGGTTCATGATCTTCCCATAGGTTTCCACCAGCGACTCTGCATAGAAAGGAGTCTCGCCGTACAGCATTTCATACATGCAGACGCCGAGGGACCACCAGTCGCACTCAGGTCCATACTTGCCCTTCCCATCCTCCATGGCCTGGAGGATTTCTGGGGAGATGTAGTCTGGAGTTCCTACCGCCACAGAGGACTGGACCTAACAGTGCCACAACACAGAAGTCAAGAAAAAAATCCAAAATTCGTCACACATGAGACAAAAACTAACAAACAAAGACTTACAGAATTGAAGTATTACAGTTCAGCCTGCATGCTAATGAAAGTAAAGACAATGAGTTACAGGCTGAGGTCTTGGAAAACATGCTGGATGAATAAACCACTACTCCAGCAACAGCAAACAACCACACAATGAGCATATTGAACTTTCAGATTCCACTTCAGGATGAACTCCCTTTTCAACACAGTGTTTACGAGCTCTGACTCATCTTATTTCAAAGCAATTTTAAGAATGAACATTTGATTTTGAATCTTGAATTAAACTCTGGGCAGTAAATTAGTAAGTTTCATAATGTAAATATAGGATTTTTCAGAAGTGACTACCAAGATTAAGTGCCAAAAGCTCCACAATGGAAGAGAAAAAGCAGATGTTGGGATTTAGATCCATCACATGTTGGCAACATCGCTCTTATTATTCAGGAAGTTGCTTTAATACAGATGAAACACTGAAGAAATATGCTCTTATCATGATTCAAAGCTTCATTCTAGACATTTTAGTCCACCATGGTGTTCCAAGACGTGTCCAACGAGCCCTACATTTATTTCTTCAAATGGTCATATAACCTCATCACCATATTAACATTGGAAGAACAAACCCAAGCATTTCTTTGATCATTTATTTCATCCTGTCAGTTTTCTTTTACAAAACACCTGAGGGAAACTTGTTTTTTTTTCTCTGCTAGGAGAATTGTCTGAATCACAGAGTGCAGGCACAGCCAAGCCGCTGAACCACACACTCCTCCTGAGAGACCCCTGGGGGTTGACGAAGAGGTCAGTAAAGCTCTGGTATGTTTGCTTTGGACCAGAGAAGGCATCAGCAGCAGTGTGGTAAAAACTTACCGTTCCGTCCTCCATGAGCTTGAGGCAGGAGCCGAAGTCAGCCAGGCGGATGTGGCCGTTCACATCCAACAGAATGTTGTCGGGCTTTATGTCCCTGAAAGAAGACGGAGAAGAAAGACGAGGGGTGGTGGAGGGAGGCGAAAAGAAAAAGAAGGGAAAGACAAAGTGAGCAAGCTATTCCTCAGAGTAGAATACAGAAGGTGAAGAAAACAAGACATTCTTCCAATCAAAACAATACCTACAGGACATTCAAAACACACACACACACACACACACACGGGAAACCATTAATTATCATCAAATTAAATTACGTAACCCGGGGAAATTTCGATGTCTTAACTTGCTTATAAAGCTAGTGCATAATAATTCAAGTATATTTGTGTAATTTCCCCTGCACATTTATCAGCAGCACGACAACTCCAAACTGGTCAAAAAGAAAGAACAAACACTTGAGATAATTGAACCTGTGTGTGCGATATGCAACGCACAAACACATTCCCACGCATTAAAATAAGGCGTTTCCTTCACAGATACAATTCTCTGTTCCCTTTTCCGTGTTCCACATCCTTTCACAGATGTGCACACAGTGGCTACTGTAGAATTCCTCTCCGACCTGCATGTGTTCTGCATCACTGCTGCTGTTTATAATATAAATACTGAGACTGTGACTTGTTTCCAGTTGGTGGGATTCATTGCTTCACGGGGTTTTCTGTCTTGTGGTTTACACTGGCTGAACCGTCTGAGTATTTATCAGCTACTTTCACTGTTTAACCAGCAAACTCGGAGAGTTCATTTTCCTTCAACATGCGGAATATTTTCGAGATCTGTCCAAGAAGTAGTTTTGTGAGGTCTAAGAGGTGGTCACTGACTGGTAGTGTGTGTTGGGCTGCTGGTGCTATTGCCTTACATTGCAGTGTTATATCCCTTTCACACTGTACAAAAAAACCCACTAACACTTACAAACACCTGGCTTTTTTCTGCAGTGGGAATGGGCATTGATCAGCATTCATTCCTGGGTTACATCACTCTGTAGTAGTCATGGGTCTTTTGATTGACAGATGTGAAAACAAGACTACTCGCTGGGAACGCTAATTTTCATCTTTTTTTGGATGCATGCTACGATGCACACAGAATTTGAACTTTTTTTACTGCGTTTTACAGTCTAAAAAAAGCTACTCCGATTTTGTTCTTCACAAAATGCAACACGAGGTGCAAGAGTGAAGGGCGAAGGGAAATATGAGGAGAGAGATTACTGGCACTAGGAGAGACACTACAAAATAATAAAATGTTCCATCCGACTCGCTCAGGCAGCATTCAGACATCATTCTTTTGGCACCAAGTTTGAAAAAAGAGATGGGTAAAAGAAGTTAAACATATAAAACAGTAACTTCAATGTCACTGTCACTTTGCTGCTTTCCTCTTCTCCCTACTTTCCCCAGTCTTGGAAACGTCAACGTGACACCAGAAAAAAAACAAGAGGGCAAACTTGTTCTATCTTCTTCCAACTGGTGATTTCCAGAACATTAACTGATATTCTTCTGTTGGCAACAGTGTTATTGTTTTAAATTATGTGAGTATTTGGTCAAAATCTTAATCAAATAAAAGATGAAAGCATACTGAATGATCTCAGTGATTACTGACCTTAACTGGTATGAAACAGTGATATTGCTGTGTCCCACCATCATGGCTAAATTTAGGCTCTGTCCCTGTCTGACCATTCCCCTGATTCCCCTTGAGGGCAGACCCTGTCGAGCCCTGTGTCTGAGGTCCCCTCGACCACACTGAGCCACGACACAGCTCAATACACGTGGTGTGAGGGCATGTGAAAACTCTTTAGAATGCACAAGTGACACCAGTTATGGAGGCCGATGTGTAACTAAAGTCTGCATCAGCGCTCACACACTTGATGTCATAGGTTACAGTGCTGAGCTGGTGCCACTCCTGGCCAGCAGTGTGAGCACGGCTCTGCTTTAAGTAATAAACCAGATGTCCACCACAAGCACACACTTACACACACTCACTATTGCACAAACACACCAAAAGCACACTAACACTGATACCAGTAATAGTGCTAAGACTATCAACAGAAGCGCCAGTTCTTTCTTACATGACCAAGACAGCATGTATGCTTTTAAGTGCCTGAGTCTGTTGTTACCTGCCAAAGTAATACTGTGTTGGTATAGACTTCTGGTATCTGGACATCCCTAAATTTCACTTTTCTAGTGTGGAATATTGCCTTTAGTCAGTCAGCCTTGTCTATTAACCCTTGTTAACCCTTTCCTGGTTGACTTTTAGACCTTTTTTAAGAAAACTGGCCATATTGGTGAAAAAATATGATATACCGTATGTCCCTCCATTGATCAACTAGTCAACTACTTTTAGGAGTAATTGATGAAAACAGCTGTGCAGCAGTCGTTAACGCCATAGTGCAGCGAATGAAACACTACACAGACAAAGAATATTATCTACTATTATGGGTCAAACTTTTGTCATGTTGATGTTGCTGTTGTTGTTGTTACTAGTATAACAACATAGCTTGCATATTAATATATAGGGCTGCACAATTTTGAAAAAATATAATTGTGATCATTTGGACTGATATTGCGGTTGCAATATGATTTGCAATTTAAGAGAAAATCATAATTTTTACATCATTGTTCTCCTTTCCATTAAAAAAAGATTTCAAAACGAATAAAGTGTGATTATTGCAGGGATCTCGACCAAACAAAGATGTTTTCAGAAGTCTATAGAAAATGGTCTGTGGACCAGGACGACTCTGCAGCACCACAATATTTGAATTAAATGCCATTTTTGACACACATTTCTCCTTTAACATAACTGTGCCCAGATACAATTTGAAAATGGCAGTGGGCCATATTACGATTTCGATTAAATTTTGATTAATTGCGCAGTCCTATTCATATAAACTTTACTATTCCCTACATATATTTTTACTATTATAGCTTTGGTTGTTTTGCTATTGCTTTTTTTAATTTGTCTCTCTCCCTGAGTTTTTCCTCACCGCTGTCGCCAAGTGCTTGTTCATGTGGAAATTGCTTTCAATGGTTGGTTTTGATAAATGCGATAAATTTTTTGTATAATTTAATTACAGATTGTGGTCCAGACATATTCCATATGTAAAGTGTCCAGAGACAGCTCTGTTGTTATTTGGCGCTATATAAATAAAATTGACTTGACTTGACTCTAAATGGCACCATTCAAGCGCAACAGTGTGTGCTTTTTTAGATTTTTCTTCAAACAGACCGAGACAGACAGAGCTGTATCTGATAAAAGTTATTCTGAGGTCACAAATTCCAGTTCCTTTCAATAGACAATAACCAGTGTGTTAACATTGCCTGGCAAAACAACCAATTTTTGCCGGATACCAAAACTTCAGGAAACAGGCTAATCAGTTAAAGCTTATGAAATTTATACATTCCACTTTGATTCTTCTTAACTGCTCAATAAATGCAAAAGACTGTTGCCCAAAGCCTGAAGGATTTTTTACACTTAAGAATAAGCGAACAGAGACTGGCTTTGAAGACGCCTTTTAATGTGTATGAGTTCAACGATTTCAGAGATTTCTTCAAAGCCAGATGTGGAGCCCCTGTCATTTTCCAGTAGTGCTAATAATCCCATCTCATGGGACTGGGGACAGCTATCCCTCTGCTTCACATACGTCACTTAATCACCAACCTATAAAACCATGGATTGAAGTAATATGTGCACACATGTGACTTGTATAAGCACATAAAAGTTGGGCTCCTAAACATGTACATAAATTCACACTTGCTTTTACAAATCACTGTTTGCCCCGTAAGTTACTTAGAAGTCTTTTTAAAGTCCTTGAGTGCAGATGAGTTCCAGATTGGACACCATGTTCCTAAGTGGATACTGTATATAGCTCTTTGCATGGAAACCGCATACTGTACCCAAGTGTATACATTTTCTCAACCATTTGGGAGTAACGAGAACTTGGCAAGCAAACAAACATAAGCAACTAACATGATGGATACTCAAGGTCACTACAAAAGACATCCTGAAAAATAAAACAGAGGATTAAGATTTCTAGTTAAAAGTTTATGTCTTCATCTTTGACTCTACACTACTCTGTAATAGTTTAACTTTCACCTTAACTTAACAACTCAAAACCTCACATCATCAAAGACTTAAGCAAGGTCACAAAGTTGGCCACTATCACTTGGAAAATATGCGTCTTTCTGCTCACAGTTGTTTAATGTGATAAAAACGAGAGGACCTTACTGATGTTTTAGCTTTTAGAAAGCCTATTTCACATCTGCAATGCTTCAAATTTGTGGACATCTACTGGACATTTGTCTGAATCATTTGGCTTTAACTTAAACCTGACAGCGTTCTGGTAATAAGCCCATGTAACATGTGACTGAGCCCATGTGTGAATAGAGCACACTTGGGCACCAACCCTTGCCTGAACCCAAAAGAGCATTTTCAGTATTTGAAAACACATTTGACATGAATAATCCCCAGTTATACAAAACATGTGACAGGGCAATGCCACACAATGTTCAACCCTTTATTCTGCACCTATTGTACAGAGCCGATATGTGAACACACTCTGGAAGAGTTTTCAGTTTAGTTTCATGAACTGGGAACAACAATCAGTTAAAGGTGCCATGAGCAGTTTTTGACCACAAGAACATTAGCCAGCTGTGTTTTTATGAGTGGGTTTTATGTTTTGTTCTTCTTTCGCATGTGCATGAGGACAAACATGTGCAGCAGCACACTGGTGAAGCAACACACCCTCCCTGCTGGTCGTTATCCTCTCTTCCTCTGACCTATGGGTGTCAGTAATATGCTAAGAAAGACAGGAATACACCAAAGAAGAAGAAAACTACCAGCATGTACGAGTGGATGTGAATGGGCAGCTTTCAAAATGTTAAATAAACTGGTATTTGCAAATATTTTATGCATAGGAAATTTTAATGTTTGAGCAAACAATGAATATAAATACGATGTTTGGTAGAAAACTTCATAATGGACCTAAAATGGCAAATATATGTTAGCATAGTAGGCAGCACTATGAACTTTGACTTCATTAACCACAGATCAAATATATTGATCTAAATTATGTATATTATACTAAAAATGAACACAGATGGCTAGACTAGACCCTCATGTGTTTTACCATTTCAAAGATACCTAAGTCCAATAAAGTTCAATATAAGTCACAGTAGCAATGAAACATGAAAGTGTCACATTTTTATTTGGTGAATACAATTTTTTACTTCTTACATGAATGTGTACTCACTGTATATAAAGCTGAGTAATCACTAGTGTGGATATCTCCCCTGCCAGCCACATGACGGCTGCACACACAACCTGGATAACCTTGACAGGAAGTATCGACCTTTCCAATAATGAATGACATCGTAACACCAGGACTAGACTGTGAGCATGTGGCTCTGTGGGCGTGTGTGTGTGTTTGTGTGTGAATGCACAGGTGCTTCAATTGCTGGAAGGCCTTAATCTGCTCCAGAGACTTCTAGTCTGCCAAAAAGCAGACAGCGCGAGTTGACCCTCGCCTGTCCATGTTTATGTAAATGTGTGTGGCAGAAAAACAGCACAGTGGGGGTAACGGAGGGGGGTAGTGGTGCCATTACTGATAAACCATTTAGTACTCAGCAAAGCCCCTGTCTGCCCACTTCCCTCTCTTCCTCTCTTTCCTCTTTGCAGCAATTGTATCTCTCCTATCTCCCCCTCTTCCCAAATCTGCCTGACGCCTCTTTTTATCTCAGACAACATAAAGCATTACTTTTCATTCACAGCACTTAATGTTATCTCGACTTTAAAAATCGTTCTCACTTTGATTGCTCTGGTGACCAAGGCAGACAAATATAAGCTCCCAGCTCACATCACTGAAGGCTAACAGCACAACCGCTAACTCACATTTAGCCTTCCACACATGGACAAAACTAGAGAGGTGGTGGTGCTAAGCTAGCGCTAGGCTACACAAGTTAGCGTAGCTAATTGGGCTACTGTGTCACAGGGCTCCTGCGGTCTTAAGGAGCAGCGCAAAGACGAGAATAGAGGGAGGTAATCTCTTCTAAGACCACAGCATCCATCTGTGAGGGCCATCTGGACACCACCTCTCTCACTCACACACACACACACACACACACACACACACACACACACACAGTGTGGCCTGCAGCAACGGTGGAAACTGCACAGACAAGGCATGTCCACATGGCTCCAGCCAAGCGTTTGTTAACTAATGGTTCAAAGAACTGCTGCCTGTGTGACTTCTGGCATCACTTGATACTGACGCACACACTCACACACACCTCTTCCTTATCACAGGCCCACATTAAAGCCCCAATACCTGCCACAAAGATGCTGTCATTCTGTGGGAAACGTTGCACTAGGTGTTAAAGGACAAGTTCAGTTTTTTGCACATTAAGCCTTAAACAAAGAACATTTAGACATATATACAATGTTCTACAGCATTATTATGACAACCAGAGCAGTCCTGAGAGCTGGAGCTCATTGCTGACGTCACCGCTGTATGTATGTGTGTGTGTGTGTATATGTGTATATATCTGTGTGTGTGTGTGTGTGTGTAAATATCCTTATTATAAGGCTTAATATCCAAAAAAAAACAAAAACAGAATTTCTCCTTTAATTTCAGTCATAGTGGAGAATATCTCTAACATCCAAGAAGTCAAATATATAGTCTTGACAAAGTTAATGAGGATCTTTGATAAATGATGGTTCAGTGTGTGTGTGTGTGTGTGTGTGTGTGGAAGAGAGAGAGAGAGACAGAGAGAGAGAGGGAGCCCTGTTCCTTCTTAGATCACTGGGCTGTGAAGAGACACATGGCCCTGATCAATAATAAAAAACACACAAAGGCTGCAATCAACACACACCATCGCGCACAGTTACACAGCACTTACAGTAGTGAGAAGACCCCACATAGCACAGATGTTAACTGTCACATCCTAACATAACATCTCATTTCATGCCAGTGTGTTCTGTTATCTGTCTTCCTGTCTCCATGATCGTGACAAATCTCCTCCTCTATCCATACGTACACTCACTCACACACTGCTGTCCCTCTGTGTCAACCCCCACCATGACTCTCACTCCATCTGAATCCCCCTATCTTAGGCACACACACTCACACACACACAGACACGCTGTCCTGTGGCAGACAGATGTGGTGCTAGGCAGCACAAAGCCATGCTGAGTCGGCCTATTGAAATGTTTGTCAGGCCCCTCTGGGAGGCCACGCAGATCACTGACCACTGAATAAATGAACACACACACACGCAGTCTCCCTGTGGGTCTGACTCCAACACACGCTGCATCTCATGGGACTCAGCCAAAGGGGGACAGAAGGTTGACCTGAAGGCTCTTTGCTCTTCATTTCTTTCATCAGGGCTCTTTTCAACTTCATCAGTGTCAACAGGACTGCAAATATTAATTTTAAATGAGCCAGCTTAGGGTAAAGGTCAACCACTTCAC
>JAQFJA010000010.1:4021382-4032736 GCA_029874485.1 Naso brachycentron | reverse complement strand
CGCACCGTGCGACTGAATGATATTTTTTTCTCTTTTTGGTAATTATTAGGTCGCAAATGCGAGCTGTGGGGTCGCACAAAAATAAAGTAGAAAAAAATAGACTAGTTGACTAGTTGCAATTAAAATTTCCGTTCAACCATCAAGGAAATTGGTCGCCACCATCCCAACTGTAAACATGTAGTCAAACGATTATTGTACACAGAATGAATGTTACACACCCATAGATTGTGGCACATGTTGGGCATTTTTATTAACAGTGGACATATTAAGCTCAAAGGAAATCAAGAGAAGTAAACTTACACAAGAAAGATTTTTATGACTGTGTTAAATCATCATTGTCAGAGTTTTCCAACAGTTTTTGCACAGTGTGATCATTTATTTGACTGTTTGTGGCGCATGCTGGGCATTTCTCTCAACAGAGGAAGCAGATGCTGTTAAACGTCACACCTGTCACGTCCCTTTTTTTATCTGCAACTACGGCTCACTGTACAAAATGACCAAATGGAGCAGCTTTAAGACGGTGTTGCTCCATTATGTGTAAATTACTAGAAGGCGGATGATTGGCGAGCCTTCTATGCTGCATTGAGGTGGACTCTCTGAGTAAAAAGGACTTAAGCAAGCAGTCTGACAGAAAAATCTGACCTCTCCATTAAAGCACTGTGTCCAATGATTTGAAAATGGGAGCAAATCAATAGTGGATGGACAGGTTAGTGA
The DNA here is from genome assembly GCA_029874485.1 of Naso brachycentron. Lineage (NCBI taxonomy): Eukaryota > Metazoa > Chordata > Actinopteri > Acanthuriformes > Acanthuridae > Naso > Naso brachycentron. Next base: position 4,032,022 of record JAQFJA010000010.1, on the reverse strand, counting down.
ACATGTGATGGTTTGGAATGAACTCTGTAAATACAAATTACTGATGTTTGATTTTCATTATTAGAATCAAGTTTGTTAGTTAGTTTGTCAGACATTAACTACAAAAATATATATGAAACAATCCTTTAAAATCAGCTAACATTATTTTCCCTTGTCATCTTAGATCACAAACTTATACATACACCAAACATACAGTATATCCTAATGTATTTATTAGCCTATATGTGCACATTCATGAAAACATATAAATTCAACATCTGCTTCACTTTATTGACAGTATAGTTGAACTTGACAGTGACTGATTAATTTTTGTACCATCCAACCTTTCTGCTACAATCCTACCCACTAAACCAATATTTACTGTACAACAGATAAACCCTTTCGAAATATAAAGTCCGTCCTGGAGATCTCGGTAGCTGCAAGAGTTGACCTGTCAGTTTTACTTTCTCTTCTTTACCACCTCACACTGCTCAGCTTTTCACATTCTATCATTATGTTTCTCATACCCTCTTGCATGTCTTAACAACATAACAACTGCCAACTTTCCCCTCACTGATAATTGCTGAACATTACCATGACAAGCTTCCCCAGCTCGGGCTTCACATTTTGCCAAAAAAGGAGCTGCACAAGCTGCTGTGACAAACCACTGCAAGCGGACAGCCAAAGCGAAAGTTCATGCAAGCTTACATCCTGGCTGGTTTCTCTCAGCCTCCCATATTTTTGTGATATTCTACTAATCCAATACGTGAAAATCCGATATAATATTTGCACCTTAAATGGTTAACTGCAGGCAAAAATGTGCAGAAATAGAGAAAAAAAACACAAAAATAAAATGCAAGTAAACAGACAGAGAGGAATTTCTAAGTGCACTGCATACACACACAGATGAGAAGTGAAACAAACACAGGCGCCCCATGCAACAGAGGGGTCTGTAGTCTATTAAATGAGCCGGGGAATGCTGCTAATGCAATACAATGATAACATTCCTGCAGTGTTTGGATTTCCCCTAGTGATCCCTCACCAGAGGAGAGGAGGAACAGAGGAGGAAGAGAGGAGGACAGGGAGGAGTGCACTGTTCTTGGCAACGGATGGCTGTTTTCGTCCTTTTCTCCGACTCTCCTTTCTTTTCTCCACTGTTCCTTCCTTCATCTGGTCCTTCCTTCATCTGGTCCTTCCTGTCAGGCTTGGCGTCTGCTACAGGGCCTCAGACAGACTAAGCAAGGAGTTTACTTCACTGCTCCTCTCTATATTCTCACATTTAAGTATGTACAGTAGGGTTTTTTTCTATTTTGTGCTGCCACTGAAGACAATTTGTTAGCTGCCGGTATCCACTGAGTCTTCAAATTTGGTTTTATCAGTTTGGAACAAGCAGGAAACAAACCAGAGCAGTTAATCTAATTATTCTACAGGTCAAGTGCTTAACAGACTGGCAAAGACAGACTGAAAAAATACCAGCTATCTGCCAAAATGGCTCCAGAACTGTCAGCCTTAACAGCCAAGGTCATATTTACAGGCATTTGACTACTGATTAGTATATCTGAAGAAGCGGCCCGACCCACTCTTTTTCACCCTTTTCTTAAATCGAGAAAGTGAGGCAGTGCTGATCAAATAGGAACCCAGATTTTGCTTCTGCATGGCCTTTTTCTCACCTAAAATGTTTTCCAAAACATATTTTAGTGTACACTGAATACCACAGCTCTTTTTTTCTTTTTTCTCCGACCACGTAGCACCAATTTCAGAAATATGGGTATCTGTCTGCTGCCTGTGCAGCCCAGTCTCACATATTATCGAGTTACAATGCTTCTTTTAGAAAGACAAGACGTTAGGAGCAGAACCATTTAACTCTAATAGTGTTTATAACAAACTTTATCCCCTCAGCTCCACCAGCCTGAGTGTCATTTGGCCTGTTTGTGTTGGTGAGGAGTCCTAATGGGAGCATTCTCAGAGGCAGGAGGCCAGTGCATTCTGGTCCATTCATCAGCTCCACAGCGTCACCCACCCGTGCCATTTCTCTGCCTGCTGCTGACAATGGGAGGATGAAATCAAAACATCCTGCTCTGAAACTCTCTCGACTCCCTTACTGACTCAAGTATTTTTTCTTTTCTTTGTTTTCCCGTGTCTGCCCACCTGGGCCCGTCTCTGTCTGCCTGTTTTTAACTCTGAGACTCTCTGTTCCCATATCTGTCACAGTTCTGTACTCACTTTTTTGAGAACGCTCCAGCAATGAGGACAAATAAATCATACTATTCTAAATTTTCATGAGGCCTTCCCAAAATACACATTTTCCATGTTTACTTGGTCTTTAGGTCAGATGGCTGTTATTACTGTCATCCTACCAGAATATAGTAAGTCTTTCTAACTCTATGATTCCAACATCCATAAAGAAAAATGGACAAATGTGCTTGTGGGACTGCAACACCTTCAAGATTTCTTTAGGCAGTTAAGAGACCTGTGTTGTAAGAGAGCTGATGAGAATTTTGTTTTGGTATCTGTATATTCAGTGACATTAAATTCTGATCTGCATTTGAGCATGAAGCACCTACAGAAGATTGTGGAATGATTTCCAAGGGTTTGTTGAATGAATTTGACTGTATTTCTATGACTGTAATTGACTGCATTTCTGTTTCCTGTAGAGCTGTGCATAAAAATCGATATGGAAATATATTGCCGTATTTATTTTCGTGATGTCTGTATCGATTTCCAGCCCCAAAGGTCAATATTTTGGAAAAAATAATAATAATAATCATGTTTTGAACAGGTTGTGAACTACAACTGTCTTTGTTTCAGTTTGTCCTGTCCAGTTTAAGTTAAAGAGTGCATTTCAATTGCATTTTTTGTTTTGATGTTATGGTAGTTAGCTGTTTTTTTACCAATACAGAAATAAATTAGACAGGAAATGTTGAGTTAATTTGTTTTGATTCAAGTTGTCCACTAAATTATCAATAGAATGTTATGTGATGAATTAAGACTACCCAGATTTTACACAGCAACTTGTATTCCAGCTCTAATTTTGCATTTCAGTGAACCATGTGGAATATGGCAATATATCACAATATGCCTCATATTGCAGCGTATCATTACATATCAAATTATGACCCATGTATCGTGATGCGTTTTGTACTGTGACGTCCTTGCCAATTCCAGCCCTAGTGATTAATTCTTTGTTATTGACTGTATTTTGTGTTTAATTGTATTTTGTATTTTTTATGTATTTTATCCTGCGTAAAGTACTTTGTGAGTCCCCTTTGTGAGAAGTGCTATTTCAATAAAATTGACCTATTATAAAATAAAATGCAATTTTGCCTTTACACTCTTTGCTTTCAAGCCAAAAACAAGTGCAAAAAACAACGAGTCTTGTGCCAGTGGCAGCCAGCTTCAGAGCTGCGCACTACTTGAACCACTGAGCTCCACATTGCCACTGAATTCACTTTTCCACATTTCTGTTGTTTCCTGTGTGCTTTACATTTAAAATACTTTCACATCAAAACACTTGTAAGCATTTTTTTCTATAAGTGATTGTAAAGAAGATCAGTGTGACAATTATGATGTCTCTCAAGCCAAATGCATTTTTCGGTCGTTTAAAACTCCTATCAGCACAGCCCACCAAGACCAGGCACCCACCTACAATTAATGGGGAGAGAACTATTACTTTTCCTTTCAATGGTCACTGTGACACCAAAATTAAATATAAGAATCACCAGTCATATCTAAAGATCATTTAAAATGTTAAGACACTTTGCCCCAAAATATGGTTTAAAATGCATACACTAACTTTTTTTGCTCATTCCAGAGTGCTAACATGATTGGCTGGAAAGGTTTCAGCTGTTATGAGGGAGACTTGGTGAAAAGGCACAACTACAAGGTTGCATCTTTCATGGATCACACCACAGTGCCAAGCACAACACGCCTGAAACACTCGTGACTCACAGGGTCACATACCAGTGCTTCTTGCTTGGGCACGAGTGAATACATTAGTGTTTTGTTGTGGTACTGTAGCTACATACTGGTAGGTGTGCCAGCATTTATCCCCATTCACTGCTCTATCACTCTTGATTTCTCCCAGCCTCTCTTCACCTATCAGATTGCTTCAAAAGGAACTCAGGAATTTACTAACTTGTTTGTACAGATGTTGCTTGTGTGGTAGCTCAGGATGATCAACCCAGTGTGAAAACTCCACATTTTCTGATCATTTATTAGAAAGGGGTGTGACTGTCTAAAAACAAGACTGCACAATGGGGAAAACCATCAGTGTGAAAATTCAAGATTTTTGCAGGACACTGACATTATGTAACAATCTTGGCTAAGGACCACAATACCTGTCCAACCAACATTCCCCAGCTTTGACATCATGACTGAAACCCAATGACAAATGTACTTCTACCTTCCTACAGGCACATATTAAAGCAAAAAGCAAATAAACAAAAACACATAAACCCACACTGGATGCTTTCGACTGGCATTGAACTCATGTCCTCTTCATGGGTTAAGTGTGAAGAATTTTAAAGTTCTGATCAAGCTGCAAGCAGAGTCATGCTCGTGCGGCCGACCAATAATACGCACTGCTGCTGGAATGCAGCGGAAAGTAATCCACTATCAAACAAAACAACACTCTTTCCTTTTAAAACTCAGGTATCGAAGATAAGCTGAGACACAAAATAGTCCTTTACTGGCAGGTATCATCCGTGTCATTAATATCATGATTTTGAGATGTTTCTTGACAAAAAGGACAATTTAACAGGAACTATACACTGCAGATGATGTATCAATGAGAAAATGCTCCAAACTAACCTTTAACACCTGTTTCTTTTAAAAAAGAGAAAGAGGGGAAAACCAAATTGCAGGTTCCCAGCTTGTGCGGTAATGATTTGCCGCATGGTTGGGTTGAGCGTAAAAACCAGAGGGTGTATTACCTCTCCAAAGGCTCCTCGTCCAATCACCTTAAGGATCTCAAAGTCTTCCTTGTGCAGGCGCATCTGTTTCACCTTGGAAGTGAAGGGTTTGGCTGTAGAGAGAAGAGAGACACACGTCAGGATAATTATCAGTCAAAAGTAATGTTCTGAGGACATTAAGCGGAAAGAGGGCAAGGGCACATATTTTTTAAATTTTGTTTTCAGAACACAAGCCAACACAAGCAGGAAATGCACAACACAGAAAAGCAACAAGTACAAACCAGGACAGAAGGATGGTTTGAAGTTCGATGCAAAATGCATGTTTCATGCTCTTTTGACTTTCATGACTATCAGGGTTTGTCCTACCTTGCCTGAAATTAAGAGCTATATATCACAAAATATTTGAACATTAGGACTCATCCCATAGCCTTTGTGAATATTCTTTTCTGATTGGCTGACAGGTGTGCGTTAAAACCATTAAACCACACATGTAGGTTGGCTCAGGTTTAGTCACAGTTCAAAAATCATCCACAGCTATAGCCTTTGCTTACCTCACCTGTTGGAATTTATACTGTGACTAACCACTTGATTATAAGAGGTATTAAAATTACATATTGTGATTACAACGGTTAACCTTTAGTCAAGTGGGTCTTTGCCTCCGGGTCATGCCTTAAGTAAGGGATAATGTCCAGCGAGCCGGTCCTTATTGCAAAAAAACAAAAAGAAAACAGGGTAATGCAATAATGACCGGCTCACTGGACATTATTACATACAATAATTACATGGCTATTTACTAAAGAAATCAATAATATGACACAAAATATTGATTTAAAAATTCCAAATGGCCAATTCATTTGTGACAATTAGATTATTTAATCACATCATATGTCAGGAAAAAAAAGAAAAGGTTTTTCAAATTAGGAAAAAAGGGTTAGGGTTAGGGTTAGGGTTAGAAGTCTGATCCATTTCAATCACTGCACTGCAGATCAGACTACAGGCTGAAGTTAGCTTGAGTCGGACAAGTTTTTTTTTTTTTTTACTTCATATAGCATCCAGCTTAAATTAGCTTGTTTTCACCAGCTGAACTTGTATTAATGGCTGTAATTAAATAAGAGACGCCACTTCTGGTAACTAATAACCTAGGGTAAACCTTGACAAAACAGGACATTTCCCCTTTATCGCTTTAATCACCAATATCCATTATTAGACTTCAGTGGAATAAAATTTTATTACTGCCAAATTAAACCGGTTAGGTACACTTATCGAACGACCTTGGCTTATGAAAACATACTTGTGCTGGTCTTGTGGTGACCTACTGGGGACCCAAAATATTCCCACAACTCATGAAAGGCTGCATGCCATTCTAATGTACTTTAACAAAGTATTAGTTACCACCTGGACGGCCACATGACACCGGACACAGAGAGGCTGAATGATAAAGCTAGCTATTGTTACGCCTGCAGTTATGGTTCCTGGTAGAAAAAAGGACTCGGCAGGGATTTGCAAGGGTCGCCAGCGTTCTCTCACAAAGCTAGACAGATTCCATCTATGGCTGACATAGTCAGCATTTCCCTCATTTGTGAAGAGCTATTGAACCACTTCCTGGTTTACATGATCTCAGCATGCCAAGGATAACCTGGATTGGCTGCAAGTTCACCAAGGTCAGCATAGACATTACACTGATACACTGATTGTCTGATAAGAGGGAAGAATAACTTGACTTTTCATTTTTTAAATGTATCCTGCCTGCTTTTTAACAGCAAGATTATCCCAGTTTAGCCTCATTAGCATTCAGACAAGCAAGCATTCACTCACAAATACACTCAGCTCTTTGTGTAAAAATAATTATGTCTAAGTGTACTATAAAAACTCTTCTTCTGTTTGTGATTGTGTTTTTTGGGGTGGGTTGGGGGTGGGGGGTGCAGACCACTAGACCACACTGACACGCCGGGCGAAACTGCAATTCCTCACTGGCAAAACATTATGCTAAGCTCATCTGGTTGCCATGACTTTATAAACCTCTGGTGTTTAAGGAAAGGACATTCTCCCACTGTGAAACGGGGAAATGCCTGCTGAAATAAAACAAACAGGTCAGTCATAGCTCAGCAACCTCTTGCTCTCACACTCACTCCTGACTCCACTGACAGCTGCCCCGGCTTACTGAGACCACAGGGCAGAAGAAAAGCAGGGGCCGGTGTACTGTGCCATGTTTTGCCAAGAATTACTTAAGACCATGTACACACATTAACACACAAGCAACGCAGCCATTGCACTAACTGAGTACTGGGAAGTCCTAACGTGGGAAAAATGCTAAGTCATTTCAATATTTTCCTGCAGAGCAGTTACAAGGCAAGCAGGCCAGAAACATTAAAGCTGGTGTCTATTAAATTTGTGATCTTGCTTTAGCCAACTGAACAAGACATTATTTCATCATTCTGGTACTACATTTTTAGCTGTAGTCCCTCCGTATATTACTAAACCCACTCTCATAGTAAACGTAATAAACAGCTGTCTGGTGGCAAACTAAAGCTGTGAAAAAAACTAAATTTAGTATACAATTGAACAGATATGTATTTTTTAGGTAAGCATTTATAGGTGTAGTTAAAAAATGTTTTTCTGCTGATCCCATCTGCAACAGTACAATACTGACTTCTGATGCAGCGACTTCTCCCCCCTTCTCATATAAAAGTGACACTGCTGATCACAATCTGCAGAAGGTAACAGACCGACTATGCATTGGAAGGAAACTTTTTGATTTTGTCATTTTTTCCCATCGGAATTGTCATAGTATTAAGCGTGTTTAGTTAATAATAGCCAAAATGTCTTAAATATGACATTTGCCTGGCTAAGTTAACAGCATTACAAGATCAATACCCCTTTAGAAAGCCTATATTGACATTTTTCATCGAGGAGAGCCTTATCAATAGGTGCTGTTATCTTAAGAACAGAACACGGCTCCATTAATCCAGCCCTGTGCAAACAAAGCATACAGTCTGATCCTATCAACACAGAGGACAGTATCTGTTCTACAGGTTTACAGCAACTGATAAAGATTAATCTATATTTTAGAGACACGTCTTTGAACACTGCTGATGTTTCTCCTTCTTCAATCATCCTGATTCAGCAGTGTTCATATCCAAGGTCTGTAGGGCTTTTGAGAAGACAACCTGGCCATCTGTCAGTAAATACCTCGCTTTGTCATCCAGTATTCTTCATCTAAAGTGATCTGACAACAAAGTAGGACTCTTTACTGATAGTAAGGGCTGTGTATTGACTTTTAAGATATCTATCAAAAGAAGCTCAAGTACTGACTGTACTCAAAACATCTCCAGTCAGCGTTTTATGAAACCGAATACTTCTATTTACATAATCAGTATGGAATGAAGAACTCTGTTAGTATTGGTATAACTTTAATTCAGGCTACTGCTCTTGGTACTGGTGTCATCCTTTTTTTAACCAGCCCTACAAGCACCTTTGAACTATATTGCTTACAGTTAAAGTACACACATCCGACTAAATTCTGGTTGAACTCTTGAATTCAGAGCTTACATGGTGGTGGGCCAGAAAGCAGGGGGAACAGTCAGGCTAGCTGAGAAGGAGAAAACACTGATTAGTAGCTGCTTGCTGACTCAGGAGCTCCGCTAAACCCGCCACATGAGAAATGTCTTTCATCTCTGAGCCAGGAGCCCACAGGTCCTGTCCACAAAAAAGCACACATACAAACACAGACGCATGAAAATGTGCACAAGCACACACACACACACACACACACACACCATACACACAGACAAAGCTAGATCTAGTTTCTTTCATCTACATCTGACAGATAATTGGTGACTATATCTTGCTCAGGCCTAGGAAGTAATATCACAGCAAGATTAGGAAAAGATTACAAAAATTGCTTTTCTGGAGAAGAAAAATGACTGGCCATCACTCCAACAGCAGGTAATTTATTGAAGCGTACAGCAGCTATCAACCTGTTATTCTGGTCTGTAATTTATAAATGTAATACAATTGAGCGTGTGTGTGTTTTGGAAATACTAGGCCCATATGTCAGTGTGCAGGCTCAACATAAAAAAAACAGACTCAAACCAGCACTGCCTGTACTCAGTGAGCTCACTCACATTTACACAAGGATCAATGTGTCGGTGCTGTTCCTGTTGAGGAGATGGATTCACAGCCATCTACAGCATCCCTTTTAAAAAAAGAAAATGCCAAACATCTTAACTCACTCGCAAAATATACAGGTAGACCCAAACATAGCGACCGTTGCTATGACGAGGTGTGGCAGCGAGGAACCCCTGGCAACACTTGGGAAGGTGACTATCCAAGCTTTAGCACGACTGGAGGACTTTGTTTTCAGACTGTTGTGCAATGTGAGGGCCTTGGGCCAAGATTGGAAAAAGATGACATGTTAGTCACATTAATGTAGTGAGTGCTTTGTGGAGAGGACTTCCATTCCTGGCACGCCACAAATACATAGACACGGACACAAAATCGTTAAAAGATACACATAAGCTTGCAAAATACACACACGTTCTGTAGGAGGCCTTAAGATGCAGCAAAACTGGAAAAACATGAGTGACGCCAGCTAATCCACACAGCCAGACTGGTTTAGCCCAAAATGCTGAATGCTTATCAGGCCCATCTTGCTCCATACTGATGAGAGAGGTCAGAGCAGTTTTTGTGTGAAACTTGGTAACTGCAGGCAAGTGTGTTCACTTAGCCCACAAATGATAGGCTCAGTACTCACAAGTGGCCTCAGCTTGAAACTCTTACATGCTTGTGTCTCTCCAGGGTGTGTTCATGAGAAATTTGTCAATGTGTGTCTGTACGTGTGTGTCATCAGCAAAACAAGGATTACAATGAATGTCTGTTACACATCCAAGATTTCTCATGTGACTCAAGAATGGGTGTAGCAACATTAATTTTGTTTTTCTTATCGCTAACATATAAATACATATAAATAGTATCCATTTTTTTTCCACAAACAAAAAATGTTGTTATGTTTTCTTATGTTGTTCCATATCAGTTTTACAATGTGAAAATAAAAACTCAAGTTGTGCAACACATTGCAACTTTGCTGACTGTTCAGAGAATTTTGGGTGTGCTTCATGTTCTGTGTTGTTTAATACAACGTGACACACCCACCATCTTTGTCAATATGTCAGGAAAACACACATATACAGTCACTGACGCAAAGGTTTCATCCAATACTTTCCCAGACAGATGTGCGTGACACCCTGCAGAGGACTGAACAGTCATAGTCTCCACGCCGTGTGGGTTTCACGTATGTTAGAGGGCTTTAAATGCTTTTCTCAAAAGAGAAAATTGTAGATCTGACTTCAGAGTTACTCAAGGAAATCAACCACAGGGCATGTTCCAAAATAACCTTTCCCGACATTGTTGTGCCTTTGTGTGTGTCCATATGTGCTATACAGGGTTTGTGCCGCTTGTTAAGAGTAAAATCAAAACACTATTAAAGCACTTTCAAGGTATGTAAATCAACAATGCCCAGACCCCCAAAGTCTTTATCTTCACACCTAAATTGTTATAAATGCCAATGCAAAAAAATTTACTTAACCTAACTTTTTCATATGCAGAGCAAACATATTGATGGTTTTACTTATTATCCTAACACTTAAACACAGCGCTTAAGTTGTTTTTTCTCACTGTTTTGCTTAATAAACGGATCCAAACCTATGCAGAGAGTTCTCTACCACTTTTTTCTGTTTGTTTTGTATATTTGTC
>JAQFJA010000010.1:3950179-3963723 GCA_029874485.1 Naso brachycentron | reverse complement strand
AAACTGTGGGCTTTACAAGACTGTATGAGAAATTAGGCAAGCGGGATCAGTATGAGAGCAGATCAATACATGTTTATGTGTCTGAGGTGAAATAATATGAGTCGAGTGAAAGTGGAGGACGAAGCATTAAGGGAAAGAAGACAAAAAGGACGCCGGAGGAAAAATGGATAGCAGAGGAGAGAAGGGGAAATTAAGAGTTTATGATGAGAAGCAAGAGAAAACGCCGCAGAGAAATGGTAATTTAAAGAGAAGCAGGAGAGAAGAAAACATTGGATAAAACACATCACATTGAGCAGGTCTAGACCTCGCTTTATTATTTACAGATACCCAACAGTTGAAAACAATTTCATGAGCACACGAGCAAGCACACTGAAACTCCAAGATGGTTTCACAGTAGAGGAGCTTAATAGCTAAAGGCTCTGGCTCCCATTCCTCTTCCTGGGACTGTGGAGTTCTATGTAGCAGGTTAATAGGCTAATATGTAGGGCCCGACCGATAAACTGGTTTGTAGACATTATCGGCTGCTATTGGCCTATTGCAATTATATCAGAAATAGGAAACACGTTCCCTGACGTGCCAAAACTGGCCCCCCAAAAAATACATGGACCAGTAATTTAAAATGGTGTAATTACATAGTTTGTCCAGTTCTTGAATAATTTGTCTATTATTCAAGAACTAATATGTGAAATGTTTACCATACAGTGCACTGATGTTTGGAATAAAGTCTGTTAAAATGTATCTATTACACATCTTTGTCACAAGTATTTGATAACCCCATTCAGACAATATTATATATTTGTAATATCAAATATTCTTGCTTGCTAATATTGGTATCAACATTGACCCCAAAAATCCCATATCAATCCCATATCGGTCCTAGTAGGCTAATATGAGATCTTAAAGATATGATGGTGTCTTACGCACTATGTTGGTGAGGAGAGGGATTTTGGGTTCTATTCTGGATTTTACTGGTAGCCAGTGCAGAGAAGCTAATAGAGTAAAAATACACATGTCACAGTACATACATAATACACAGTACACATGTCAAAGTGTTTTGGGTCAACTAGACTCTGTTAAGAAATGTTGGGGCAGCCTGATAATAAGAAATTGCAATAGTCCTGCATGGAAGTAACATGGACTAGTTTTTCAACGTCTTTTTTAAACAGGATATGCCTGATTTTTGCAATGTTAAGAAGGCGAAAAAAGGCAATACTTGAAGTTTGATTAATAGGGAAGTTAAAGGCCATATCCTGATCAAAAATAGCCCCCAGTTTTCTCACAGTGGTGCTGGAGGCTAGAGTACAACCCTAGTGTGTTTTTTTTATTGTTTAGGGATAAGTACTATAATATCAGTATTGTGTGAGTTCTCTTTGTAAGAGCAGAGAGAAGGAAAACGTGGAGACAAAAATGCTTATGAGAGCTGACTCGAGTCAAGAAAAGGACAGACAGAGGGGCAGGGGAGTATCTATACATTGGCCACATCGCCTTTATTTAACTTAGCCATGTCTTCATTTTCCTCCCAGTCTCCTTTCAAACCATCAACTACAGCAGTTTGCCCTGCTGTGGCACTAATTGGCGGTTTATGATGGGACATTATCAAAAAAAAAAAAAAAGAAACTTAGCTAACATTGTTATCTTGTCCTAAAAAAAAATGGCTGAGACACTGATGAGATATGGAGCTGGAGAGCTGGAGGAGAGCACTGGAACACACCAATGTCGACCCAATGGCCTGCGGCGAGGCTCAGCAACTTCTTGTGCTGAATGTGCTTGAACACTGAATAAGTGATGTTGCATATACACAGCACAGCACAGTCATGAATGAATGCTAAACACACACCTTGGAGCTACAGCTCTTTAAGTGTTGGAGTTGCTTTAAATAAAGTTGTTTGCTCAGTGTGTGTGTGTGTGTGTGTGTGTGTGTCAGAGGCAGTGACCGAATGTTTTCCAGCACCTCTTCAAGTCTGAGTCATGTTTTTAACTCAGACAGCAGTCACTACAGCAGTCACAAACTATTCCTCACACTCCACATGCAGCTAGCTACAGCATTAATATAACTAATGGTGTATGATTAACCAACTGTGCTCTCAGCCTAGATGCCCTACTTAGCCAGACACACCCCATATACGTCCCCAGAGTAATTCCCATGATAATTGTCTATTTTGAAGTGGGTGCACGAGTGCAATTATAGATTTGGATTTTTATAATGAGCTTTTCCCCTAGCAGGCTCCAGATGATGCTGCACGAAGCTGTGTTGATGCCAGGGTTGTACAGACCAGTTCAAAGATCCCTCACATATCCAGAGTGGTGACCATCGCCAACGCTGCTGCCATGTCCCTTTTAGCCAGGTAAATATATGTTAAACGGCATTTGTTTTGGTGTAAAAATCATGTCTGTACTGTGGTCACAGCACAAGTTTCAGTGGTATGACACGCCACCTCCCTTCTTACCCATAGGGCAGCCGAGAAGCTCAACCTGACATCGAGGAAAAAAGGCCAAGCTTCTGATCCAGCTCCCACTCATCTCTCCACCTGCTTCAGGGAGCTGATCCAGAAAAACCCACCGCCTGTCCCCTCCTGCCTGCTCCAAGCTGCCACCAGAACCAAAGACTCGCCCAATGTTGGCAAGGTAGACCACAGGGCTTCAAATTCCACTAGATTCACAGTAGATGCAGATTTCTCAGATTTATTTCTCAGATTTATATATATATATCTCACATTTATAACATAAACCTTATAGTATTTAGGGTTACTTTTGTCACTAAGACAATGGCATTAAACAACATTAAACATTCCTGTCATTAACCTCTAATAAATGCTGATTTGTTACCATGTACTTAGTTCAAAAACACATTTTATTCATAGATCCTCCATTTTGATTCAAAGTACAGCAGAGGCTGGACATCAGCCACTAGCTGCACTCACGCAGATCCGTGCAGCTGGGGTTTAAAGTTCAGCTGATATGAACTCTTGACTCTGCGGCACACCACGCACATCAGTGCAACACAAAAATACACCACATGCTCAGTAATGAAAGAGGCACCTGACCTGTTTTCACTCTTAATTTATGTCATAAAGAGATACATTTGGCATGCCTTTCATTTCTATACATTGTCATTCGCTGAAGATTCTGTGCTACTGGATTACTTTCCGTCTTGCAGTACATTTATGTACTTTGAAAGTATGCCATCTCTGCCCACAACCACCTCCTTGTAAGTGTGTTCACCACTCTTGTTGCAGTGTAAAGAGATCACAGTCAATTTGGAGGAGATCCTGTATCACCCCTTATTTATGATACACTGTAATGTGGTGCTAATGTCTCCATATTGTTCTTCCCCTCCCCTCCACTCACCTCCTCAGGGAGAAACTGGTGGGATCAATATGGCTGCCAGCCCTTCCCTTGTCTCAGAGAGATGGACTCTTGGGTTTAGTCTAGAGTTACAGATAAGGGCTCAGATAGACGCCGCTTCCAGCCACACCTGCCCGAGCACTCAGCTCCGAGCAGCCTCTGTGTGCCAGATTATATACTGTATGTGAGAGCAGAGGAGTAAATGGGTCTCTTGAATAATTTAACCTTCATAAATAGAGTTTGACACATGTTCGATAGGGATGGGGAGCCTCGTCTTGCATAAGGTACTAAAATTATGAGGAGGGAAGAGGAAAAACATCCATGACAATCACTGGGAACCCATCATGTAGCAGATGGAATATGGTTTCAGGTTTTTATTGTCAGTGATGTCACTGTGGAGAAATGCCTGGACAGTTTCAAGAAAACCACATTTAACTGGATATCATGACACACAAGACTACCTGCAATCTTCACGATTGAATCCGAATTAAGCGTTATTTTAAATTGGTTTATGAACTTTTTAAAGTTTTAAAATAATTTTTAAAATGAGCCTACTCTATTTGGTCAGATAAGATTTTGCCTTGTCTTCCTGCAGACTGGGACCCATGTGCCTTGTTAAATGGGGTCAGAGTCAGAATCTAACTCAATTTAAGGCCTTATAGCCTCTAAACGGTGAAGCTTCCTGAAGAGAACTGCATTAAGGAATTAATGTCATGACATGAGGAAATATAGCAGGAGGTATGCATAGCCATGTTGCTGTAAGTGCACGCTTGGTTTCTACACTTAACTGGATCAACTGGGTGTCTCCTGCAGCCTAGAATACGTGTTTTCATCTCATTTAACATTTAACAACATGCTACTTTTTTGTACTGATTGTATTTAATTGTATCATTGTATTGCTCGTATGAATACAAATCAGTTGATGGCTATTAAGCAAAAAAAACCAAACCAAAACAGATTGTTAGATGTTTTAGGGGGTACATATTTGCCCAGGTAAGGTGATGTCAGTTGGAAACATTTACAAAGTAACATTTTTAGCTTTCAAGCCCAGTGCTCGAACCTAATGCTTTTTGCCATTTTCTACTTTGTCCTTCTAAGGTTTCCCTTTTCCCTTCAAAGCTTTCTCACAACCCACAATGCATAAAACGGTATCCTACCCTCCCTCGGCTGAGCAGCAAGAGTTCAGAGCTGAAGTCAGACTATTAACTTCCCTCTCTTGCAGTAACATTTGATGTCAGGCTCTTGAGTTAAAACACCTGTATGATAAAAACATAAATTCTTAAACCACTTTTCAAGCAGTGTATTAGTAGATTTAAAAAATGTGATGCAAGTGAAAAAACACAACAGGCAGCTTTATGTTGTCCTTTTGCAGATTTTGCAATGTTCTGAGTGTTTTCTGGCTCCACGTGGCGTTCTCAGATTCCAGGATCAAAAAACTCTGAAGTTTTAAAACTTACTGTATTTGATATGAAAATAATTTTAAATGTCACAGTTTTGAAACTCCTTTTGCTCCCTTTATTTAGTTTCATAAGTTACACTTTCATGTATGCCCCTCAGGTTTTTTCTTACATCGCCTAAATGCAAGTTGCTCTGTAAAAGCACCGCATGTTTTCACACCTTGCATTTAAAATGCAAATTCATGCCTCATGCATTCTGTATACTCCAACCTCTGTCTCTGTGGTAGGTAGTGTGATAGGTAGTGTGAGTAAGTAACCTTAGCTCTACTGTTTATCATAGGATCATCATGAAAGAGAAGAATGCACTGGTAGTGCTTCTACAGCCGTCAAAAGCACACGTCTAAAGAATTAAAGCAAAACTGAAACATAAGTAGAAGGTTAGCAAAATGTTTTTAACAAGAGCAGTCTCACAGACTTAAGGAGAAAGTAGAAAGTAGAAAGCCAAATTCAGCCATTATCTATTCACCAACATGTTGACGGAGTCAGTTGAAATTTTTCAGTCCACAAAAACATTGTTGGAGTTTTACAGGAAACGGACGATGCAGTCACCTCCCAAACAAATTGTAGTGAAAGGTGAACAATTTTTAATCATGAAAAATAGTACAACTTGGCATATTTAGGCTTCAGGACACTTGGATTACTTCAATGGAGCAGAATGAAGGAATTTTATGGTTTTATCATGCATTTTTTAACATTTGAATCCTAGTCGCCATTCACGACAACTGTTTGGGAGATTACTGCAACGCCTTTTCCCTGTGAAACTCCAGCAGTGTTTTGTGGACTAATAAATTTCACCCGACCTTCCATCAGCATGATGGTGAGAAGATAATGACTGAAATTTCATTTTTGGGTGAATTATCTCTTTAAAGACAGGGGTTGTTGGAGGTGGGCTGCCCACCTCTATTTGGAGGGCAGTAACATTGTTTTTAAATTTGTTTATTTCAAGATGCAAGTAAGACCCAAATGGTTGACTCTGTGTCAACAATGGTCTCACAAGGTTCACGATCACCCCATTATATATAAAATTTCAGGGGGTATTCAACAGTTTATAACATTCTATAATATTCAGCATACTACCATCTCATTTGCTTCACAGGTCAAAGTCGTGCTGAGGGTGAGCCCGACTATGTCAGAGAGCCAAGGCCAACCACCTGTTCTCTGGATTGACCCATCCAGGAAAAGAGTCACCATAATGGAACCAATCAGCAGAAGCCGACCACATGCTGCGATGACACTAGACAGGGATGGCAAAAATTTTCTGAAGACATTCAATGTTGATGCTGCTTATCCTCAAGAGTCAAGCCAGGTTTGGTTCTTCATTATGGGTACTGCTCAACATAATTTAAACGTGATTTTAGAAAATGTTCCTTAGTATTGATTCTGGTGTAGTTATTTTACATCTACAGATACTTTGATAGTTCTTACTTGACACTGATCCTTGGGATGATACTTTGATAATGCAACATTAGGCCGTGCTTTCATATTCCTATATATTTAATGCATATTTTTCTCTCTGCACACAGCAAAATACTACAATGTTTGGTTTGCTCTCTTTGTCCTCTGACCTGAAAACTGATAGCGCCTGGATAGCCACCACAATTACGCAGTCCATCAAATATAATTAACCTTCTCCAAGCTATGCTTACAGTATCTGAGCCCAAGGGAATTTACAAAATCAGTATGCATCCTTGCTTTGCTTTATTTCTTTCGTTTCATTGGAAAGATGAATCATAAGATGCTGGCTGTCCTTTGTTCTCCCTGACCAGACCGAGGTGTGCGCAGGCGTCTTAGCTGATGTCATTCGCTGCGTGCTCAGCGGCAGCGATGGATGTGTTCTTGGTTTGGGATGTGCTGATGTGGGTGAGTAATCGGTCACTGTGAGAGGCCACGGGTTAAAATCTTCAGATGAGAGTGGGACGCTTTTATCTGTGCTCAAGGGCCATCTATCCCCCCTCCTTCTGCTGCTCTGTCCCACTCCTGCAATCATTCACTTTTCTCTATCACTTAAACTCCCTGTCTCTATTTTCTCTCTTTGTCCTCTGTCCACTCTTGATACACATTTCCATCCTTTGCATTGCTTTTACATTCTCTCCTGTTCCATTTGTCTTTTTCTGTTTCCTTTTACCACACTAGTGACAGAAAAGTGTCGTCATGCCAATTCTCCCGTTCTCAGTCATTCATCTTTCACCTGTTACTTTGTAAATAAAAGCCTATTCATCAATTATAGAACACATATGCTTTTTTAAAAGCTTCCCATTACCAGATAGACATGTCAGCATGCTGCACAAAGAAACCCCCATACAAATATTTTACTTTATTTTGCTGAAGCACTGAGCTCAGAGGGGACTGCCAACAAAATGGACCATAATATGTTGCTATTAGAGAGATGGAACCTGCACTTAGCGTCAGTGAAGGGGTCTAATAGATTTGTGACACACACACACACACACACACACACGCACACACACACACACACACACAGAGGGTAAGGACAGGGTCTCCTTGGAGCTACTCTTTCACATGACGCCACTCTCCGTAAATCTAATTGAATTAGTTGGCCAATACAAACTACATGTGGCCCACAGCCAGGGGATATCAATCTCCTCCACCGAATACTATTCTCTCTGAATAACGGCAGGCAGCTAGTCCTTAAATTGAAGTAAGCCAATTCTCCAGCCCTAATTCAATTACAGTTTGGATAAGACCAGAGAGGGTAAAACAGACCAATAACTCAAAACTGATGTGGGGCAAAAGTGCACATGGACACTGTACAGTATGACTCCAGTCTTGTAATTTTGGATGGGTCCTGTAAATCTGCTCCATCTTTATTTGTGCATTTGTGGTGGTTTATGTATGTGTCCTGTAATCTAATGCACTAGCTTGGATCATATTTCTCTAAAAGTGTTTATTGTCAAGGCTGATCAGGGACACATGTGTTTAAAGGCTAGCATGTGCCTGTAAATATACTGTAAGTGTATCTGTATATAGCATGCATACTGTACATCTGTGTGCTCTGTTGTCTGACTCAGGCTCTTGGTCCAGCATGGTTGGAAGTGGTGAAAGCATCCAAAAGCTTGGGCTGATTCCTTGTGCCATCTCCTGGCTGTACAGTGCCATCGAAAGGCGGAGGGAGAAGACTTGGACAGATCTGACTGTGTCAGTATCTGCCATAGAACTCTGCTGTGGGGAGGAGGACACACTGAGGGATCTGCTGGGGGAGGTCGTCCCCTCATTAGGCGGTGTCCAGGACAGCCCAAAAGCCCATATCAGACTCCAAGAGGACCCGGTCTATGGGATTCAGGTAGATAGTAAAGTGTTTTTATAAGGGAAAAAAGGGGGCTTGTTGCATTAACTGCTGCTTCTGTTGTCTCTCCCAATCTGCTTCTGTGTTCATATGGAATCACATAAACAGTCATAGACCCAAATACTCTGTGTATTCCATCAAAAGAACATATCATTCTAAGAAATATTCTTAAAAATATAGTTATTGGTATGACTACTATACAGTCTAATCAGTCTTTGGAAACATATTTAAGATGGTGCTAAATCTGTAAACCAGAGAGCCAAGGCTGTATTTTTTGGTGCTTACAAATGTCACTTTCTTGGTTTTGCCTCACTGGCAATGCATCAAAGACTCATTTTAAAAATTCACTTAAAAATAAGTGCTACGAAATAACCTATAATCCTGAACAGGGTGTCAATGTTATTATAGATAGCGTCTTAGATTTCTTGTTTAGAGTCCCTTGAAATGTTAGGCTTTGCCACTAGATGTTGTAAGATTGATGTTAATGTTTAGATAGTCACTTTGGATGATGGTCTACACTGTATGTGGGAAGATAATACTGATCGTGAGTGTCAGTTAAACCAATTAGATTGCATGAAAGATTACATCTAATTGCATTGAGATCGTGCAGTTATCTCCTCAAGTGCAGGCCAGCAGCTCCCTGAGCATTTCTCTATTCATTGAATACAAGGAATATGAAACCTACTGGACTAATGAAGTTGTTTTGCTAAAACATTCTGTTTCTAAGATAAGTGTCATCACAATAAACACTAGAAAAGTGCAAACTTCTGGCAAAACCTAGCAGTACTCAAAAGTTCTTTTTTCTTTTTTCAGATCTGAATCAAAACACACACAGTGATAAACTTGGCATATTGACAAAAAAATCAAATGGCAGGTGGTTTTCATTCAAGTAGTTTATGTTAAGATTCTCACCATGTGAGATTTTGTGACTTATTTTCTCCTCTCACTTCAGCTTCGTAACCACAACCGGGTAAAGGCCCCCACTGCTGAGCGGGCTGCTTCCCTTCTGGATGCGGCCATTGCAGCGCGCCGGCACACTGACTTCATCACGTACCTGTCCCACAGCTCCATAATGTTCTTCACTCTTCATGTTCAGCCCCCTCGTACAGAAAGCAGCACTATTGGCAAAGGTTGTAATCAATTATTTAATCGCTTGTCCCTGGTGAATGTTATATTTCCCCACGAACAATTTCCACGCATTGACACTAGATTTGCTGCTGATTTAACCCTCTGTAGTTCAATATACATCCTATAATTCTTGTGTTCTTTATTTGTATATCTGACAACACACCAAGCTTGTAGCATTAACACTTTTCTCTGTTATCTGATTTCCATCCAAAGGTTCACGTGGCCCCACCAAGCTGACCATGATAGATGTGTGTAGTGGCATTAGGGGTATGAGCAAAAATAAACCTCCATTTTCTGAACTAGGCCCTGTTGTCGTGTCTCTACTAAGTGGACATAAAACCACCCCCAACAAGTAAGAATGTAACTCGGTATACCAAACATTTTGGCATATGTTGACATAATGTGTTAATAATTTGACAGCATTTTTGCCTGTAAACCCACTTTATACTGGCTAAAAAGCAAAAGGACAATTTATAAATAGATAGATTTGATTGCTGAGGCATGAAAATGACTGATGTATCCTTTGAGCTAATGTCATTTGTACTGTCTCTGCATAGGGGTAGTAAGTTGACTATGCTCCTTCGAGAGTCCTTGGGCCATGTAAATTGCCATACCACAGTGATTGCTCAGGTTGCTGATTCACTGGCACATCTTCAAGAGACCTTATCCACTATCCAGTTGGCTTCTCGCATCCGCTGGACACAGAAGAGGACGAAGGTAACGTACATGTCCTTCAATGCCTTTTGTTCCAAATACCTTTGATGACATCACAGTTCATTTATGTTTTGAATAGTCCAGTTGTTCCGGAATTAACTCTACAATTTATCTTCATCTAACAGCAGTCCACCTCATGTTCTCCATCTGGGAGGAGTTTGACTAAAGATTATGAGAAAGGGCCTCAGTCCTTGTGCCTGCGGTCGTTCCACTCCACTGATGAGGTAGATGCTGACATCCCTCGTTTACGCTTGCGTGGTGAACTGGATGAGCACTCCAGTAGTGACCAGTCCTGTGACACAGTCATCCAGCTAGACTCGGATGGCTTGGTCCAGTCCAAAACAACCTCAAGACTGGCACAACCTGAATTTGTGCCTATCATACCCTCTTTGCACCCTAACAAGGCTGACATGGATGACCCAGAGTTTACTGCTCTGCTCAAAGAGCTTCTGAGAATTCCTCAGTTGCAGGGAGAGAAGAAGACTGAGGAAACTGTTCAAGGAAATATTGAGGTGCTGAAAGCAGACATGAAGAAGCCAGGGAGGGATTGTCTGAAATGTGACACATTTGCTGAACTTCAGGAGCGTTTGGGCTGCATAGATGGAAGTGAGACAACAATGGATGCACTCAAGTCTTCCTCAAAAGGGCCCTCTGTTAATAATGCCACAACCAAATCAAAACCCAAGAAAGAAACAGCAAAACAGGCAGACACCGAATCATTAGAAACACCACAGACATTATTGAATCAGGGGTTAGGCTGCAGTCAAACCTCTGTTGGAGAAAAACAGACAGATGGTGCCTATCCTGGAGACAATTTCGAGAGAGAAGATTCAGGTCTATATGACTGTGAGGAGTGCAGTGCAACCAGTTCCAGCGAGGAACTGCTGAATCAGACTCTCAGTCTTAACAAGGCCTGTTGCTCTGAGCTGCCCAAAAATGGAACTCTTAAATCAAATGATAATCTCTCTTCTCAGAACTTCAGTGTGGATGCTCAGGGCATGGCCATCACAAGTTCGCTTGAAGATCAGCCTACAGGTAAACATGAGAGCCCCGAAGCTGCTGACTGGATAAAACCAGACAAAAGGACCTCACCAGTTGGCAAGAGTTCCCCCATATCTCCTTCCTCCTCCTGCTTCTCTTCCCAATCCTTAGCCAGTGGTGTTGTTCTTGGAGATGTCTTACCTAGTCACACCTCAGAGGAAATTGGAGAAATGAAGGCCACTATCACAGTAACTGTTCAACAGCCATTGGACCAAAAAGGTCAGGATGAACTTGTCTTCTCTATGGTAGAGGAGGTAACCATCAGTGGTGCACTGAACAGAGGCAGGACTGGAGGAAACATCATTTGTATCAGAGACACTGTCCAATCACAGGCGCATGTTCAAGGCTCTGCCAGCTCTCAACCAATAAGGATAATCAGCAATGACAGCGAAGATTCTCTAGCTACAGGCTCCTGTAATACAAACAAAAGCTCTGTAGTTCAATCTGTATCTACAGAGGCTAAGACTGAAAAGACCAAGAGTCAGTACAAGAGGGAAAAGAGGCACTTACCTTCATTTATAAATCCCATGCTGATTAATACAGATATGGATTGTGAGTTGGATGGTGCAAAAAACCACAAAAGTTCTGTTGACACTTTTACAGAAGTCAAGTCACAGTCTGAGCTTAGAGGAAGTAATGTCAAGTGTCCTCATGATAGGAAGGCTCTGGAGAAGGGGAATGGAACTTTTGCTTCTGAGACACCTTTGAAAAGGTGTGACAAGGTATGTTACCCCCCTTTAAGCCAAATGTCTTATGATACTATGGTTTTGGAAGATTCAGCTTTCTGTGATGAAGCTGTAGAAAACAAAAAGTGTGGAAAAAGGCAGAGAAACACAGAAAAGAGTCACCCTAGAGACAAGGAGCATGTTTATTCCACTCACACTCCAAGGGGCTCAGAGGAGGGAGAAATCTGTTTCAGACACTTTGGGAATGCCCCCAAGAGAACAGGTGTTTCACCTGGTTGCCAAGAAACCGCCTCTGCTTCCTTGAAAACAGGTAGTTTACCTAGAGGCTGGCAAAATGCCAACCACCAGGCCAGCTACAATGGCGGCTCCCAGACAGACGACCACGGAGACCCAAGGGGGGTGACATCATCCACCCCATGTAGTCCACGGGTAACTCTGGAAAGGAGGCAGGGCAGACAGCAGTCCCCAGCGAACCACAGCCTCCATGTGTCCTCTCAGGGGAAATACGGAACAGAGTGTGATCAGCATGCTAGTAGTGCTCTAAGAAAGGGAGCTGAATCTTTGTTTGAGACCTCAAGCATAAGACTGAATAAAAATGGGAAGCTGAAGTCACCCACTGAGAACAGCAGCAGGCTTTTCAGTGCAAAACTGCAGCAACTTACCACCAGGACTAATTCCCTTGGTAGAATCCCAAGGGACTTCCCAACCCTTGATAGAGACAGTAGTAATAACTCTATGAGCTCTAAGGGGAGCTCCAAGGGAAGTATTGAAGGGGCTTGTAAGGGAAGTTATAAAGGACGTAATGAGGGAGATCGCACTTTACCAAGGGCTAGCAGGAGCCCCAGGAAGAATCCTCGGTCAGACCAGGGTCATCATTTCTTTCCCTCTGAAGACCTTGTAACTCAGTCTGCTAGGCATACCCATTCCAAGCTCTCTGCTGTGGGGAAACTTAAGATGGCTACCCCCAAAGTCCGTCGACTGTCTGCCCCCAGCGTCAAGAACCTCAATCTCCCCCACAAAAGCCTACGACAGTCTGTCAACCGCAGTGCAAGTCTTTCCCCAGATGGTAAGACTGTAAGCTTTGAGCGGACATCCTCCTTTCTCTCCTCATCCCCCCCACGTTCTTTTCACTCCATCAGTCGGACCCCAAGCCAGAGCTCCACATGCTCATCCACAAAATCTGTCATTCAGGGTTTTGTCAATGGCCGCATCTCAGACCTCCTAAAGGAAAGATCCTCCAGCCCCACTTCAGGAGGACTGGACCAGATGACCACCCTTTCCTCACCCTACAGCCTGGTGACAGCTCCCCGCATGCCTGATCACCTGAGTGGGCATGCGAGTGACACCACTAGCGTACTGAGCGGGGATCTCCCACCAGCTATGGGGAAGACATCCCTGCATTTCTCTAACAGGAACAGTTTGGTGAGTAGTGGATATGACAGCATGATGAGGGAAAGCGAAGCCACAGGCAGCAGCACCTCAAACAGAGATTCTGTCAGCGACAGGAGCGGCTCTCTCCTCAGTGTGGCTCGCAGCACCCGTTCATCTCGGAGAAGAGGCAACTCAGGTAAAACACCTGGAATAACTGGCCTTTTATGAACTGAACTGGATGACTTTCTCTCCCGGAAATATCAGAACCTAATTCAAGTGCTGTGCAGAGTTGTTGTTGGTGTTTGGTGTCAGTTTTGTGAGTGTAGTCTCAAAAAGGTTTTTATTCTTGTTGAGCAACTTAATGATGATACACAATGATCATTTTAGATTGATTCATAAAGCAACTACTTGTTACTATTAATTTAAATATAGTATTTCTATACCATTGTCTTTAACTTTTGTCATTGTTTTGATAATTGCATCATAATGCAGTTAATG
>JAQFJA010000010.1:3787769-3801807 GCA_029874485.1 Naso brachycentron | reverse complement strand
CGCATAACCCTACTGTATTTTTTTAAAGTTTTTGCTCTGCTGACCTGATCTTGTCCAGTTTATTCAGTTTGTCTGTGGTCACTTCTTAACTGTAGTTTCTAAACCTAAATGTGTCTGACTAGCAGTCAAAAATCCTTTAAGTATTTGTTTTGCAATGATATGCAATGCAGGAAAACATAAACTTAGAAAAGAAACTAAGGAGCTTTAAGCTGTGTTTGGTATTTTTTAACAACTGTTTGTTTAAAAAAACGTGTTTTCAGACTGCTCTGCTGACTGTGGTCAGGAGAGACTCGTTTGCTGCCAGCGAGAAGGAAATCTTCCTTGCTTTGAGTCGTTGGTCCCGGCAGCACATTGAGGGGACCGACACGCAGGAAGTGATGGCAGCAGTGCGTCTCCCCCTCATGACTCTGGCAGAAATGCTGAACGTGGTGCGTCCGTCTGGCCTGCTGAGCCCAGACGACCTGCTGGACGCCATCAAGACCCGCTCCGAGAGTCGCAACATGGACCTGAACTACCGTGGCATGCTCAGTCAGTGCTCCTCCACCTGCTTACTGTTACTTTTTAAAAACTTTGAATTGCATCAAACATCAGACCAAAATGGAAAACAGTTTATTTTTTCTGTTTTTCTTATGTGTGTGTGTGTGTCTTGTCTTATGTGCACATATGTTTCTGCTTGCGGGGTTTCAGTCCCAGAGGAGAACATCGCCACCATGAAGTACGGCGCTCAGGTGGTGAAAGGGGAGCTGAAGTCGGCGTTGCTCGATGGAGACACGCAGAACTACGACCTGGACCACGGTTTCTCACGGCATCCCATCGAGGAGGACGGCAGGGCCGGGATTCAGGTCAAACTCGGCCAGTCGTCCATCATCAACCACATCCGCCTGCTGCTGTGGGACAGAGACAGCCGGTAAGACGGGCTCGTTTCATCCTGCTAAAGCAAACAAAAAATGACCAGCTGGCATAGCATGGATGGAATTTTTTGTCTTGAGACATAATGATGATTTATTTTAAATTAGTCGACTGGTTGCAGTGATGTCTCATTTTGCTGGTTCCAACAAACTGTGGTAGCAAGGGCTCTTGTTAAAGTTGCGACTTTTTTTGTGTTTGTATTTTCTTGAAGACACACTTTTGGATTTTTAATCACCATATTTTATATGATAATAACAAAGTGAGTCAGAGTTTATGTACTGATTTAATTGGAGTTTATCAAATATTTTAGGTCTTACTCCTACTACATCGAGGTATCAATGGATGAGCTGGACTGGGTGCGTGTCGTGGATCATTCCAAGTTTCTGTGCCGCTCTTGGCAGAATCTGTACTTCACACCACGAGTTTGCAGGTAAATGAAACTAAACTGTCTGGTTCCCACATTACAGCAACAGTTATTACTCCTTAATCTGAGCTGTCGGAGAAAAACTGACTGTGCAAGTTCCCCCTGCTTATTTTTAAGAAAACCTGAGCTTGTAGGTGAATGACACCTGTACTAGGCGGAGTTTTTATACCTGATCATTGAGCGGGTCCAAGTGAGGAGCGAGGAAATGACAAATAAGAAACTTGAGAAGCACCCAGTGCATGGGACCACCTGTACATCACTTCATCACTTCGCAAACGCTCCTGCCCCCCTCCCAAACAATGCCAAAATAAGTAAATAAATAAATAAACTTAAACAAATAAACCCCTAAATACAGAGCTGAGCAGTTTCTGAACGACTTATGTGCGTCATTGGTAAGCTAACGTTAACTTGATGGCCTGCATTCTTTTCACAACCTGCTGAGTGAACTGTATGCATGCGAGTTATGATGTAAAATGACCCCCTGCGTTACAATGATATTGATTCATCAGAATCAGAAAACTTTATTGATCCCTGAGGGGAAATTGACGGATGTTACAGCTTCTGTCATGCGTAGGGAATTAAGATTATTTTGATTTGATTTGATTTGAAAATGTATTTCTAAACATGTAAATTAAAAAAGAGAAACTCACACTCAAATCTAAAATAGACTGTTTTGTTTGCAGTCATGTATTTTGTTTTTACTTACAGCAATGCAAAGCTTATTAAAATGTGGTATATGCATTATTTTATTTGTTTGAAGCACTTTGCGACGTTGCTTGCATCATAAAATTTACAGATATTTCTTATTAAATTGTGGACATTTTATTCATTCACATTAATAACACACACTCTCTAATGGTAAAATGAGCATGAAAGGTGAAAAAAACATAATTCCAATAAATTAACATGGAAAAAAATGGAATTTGGGGTGGAGACAGATTTCATAGGGCCGTACCGCACTCACAAGTAGCTCAATATTTTCTGGTGTTTGCCGTTTTGCCTGAGTGACATTTTGGTGGCACGATGAGTCAAACCAAATCTGATTCCATCTGTGTTGTTTGCACAAAGGGCTCGTCTGTGCTCTTTGCCATAACTTGCCTCAGCCTGGTGCACATAGCAATTACAGTGTGTGTTGAGGTTGTTGTCTGCAGTTGATATGGATTATATTCTTAGTGTTTACAAACCACATAGATTTTCGTTTGGCAAAGGACAGAGAAACGTATTTTCAAGTGTTTTTCATATGAAAGTATTTTGGTGCCTCCTGAGTGGGAGACGTTTTGGCTTTAGAGTGTTGTGTTTTGGGCTTGCCTGGTTTGAGATAACAGTTTGTAAACATCCAAACAGATGTCAGCCGATGTTAGCGAAATTCCCCTAAGGCTTCACCGTCCTGCAAATGCAACCAACCCGCCGTCCCCTTCAAAAAAACAGTGTTAACTGCAAATTCACACGCAAGTTACCCTAAAAATGATATTAAAATACTCAGTTACTATTTTATTCATTACACCCGGCTAAAAGTAACACAATGTAAAACAACAGTCCTGCCATAAATCCATGAGGTTCAGTTTTTGTTGAAAATGAAACTGAATTAAACTGTATGATCATTTTGAAGGCTGCTGCTTGAGGTGCGTATTATTACATTATATTTACAGGTGTTTTTATTATTTTGTCCACCACATTTATATCTGCTAGGATTATTTAATGAATAGAAACGGCATAATTTAACTTGAGCTTCTAGAAAAAGAAGTCACTTTTCTTTTTGCAGCTCATCACTCAGCCTCTGTCAGTGCGTTGGAAAAAGAATGTCAGGTCTCCTCTCGACTGGATTAAAGTTGTTTGATTTTGCTGCTCACTCACATCTGATGTTGCTCTTTGTGTCTCAGGTACGTTCGCATCGTTGGAACTCAGAACACAGTCAACAAGGTCTTCCACCTCGTCGCTTTTGAATGCATGTTCACCAACCGCTCGTTTACCCTGGACAACGGACTTTTGGGTACGTTTCAGAAACTAAACTGTCTTCACTATAATGCATCAGAAGTGTTTCTCAGTGTGAAGTGTTTCGAATGAGTGCACTTAGTTTTTGATTTAATACAGAAATGTTGTGATTAAGGACTTGAAGCCATTTGCATGTTCAACCACACGCAGCAGTTTGATAGTTTGATCTCTTTTCGTCCAAACAAATGCAAAATAGGGGTGCAGGTGGCGATTAATTTTCCTGACGGTTAAACAGAAATAATAATTGTGACTAGTTGACTAGTCTATAAGCAAGAAAACACTTAGAAAACCATTTAAACAATTTAATCTACAAGGTTAAAACTTTTAAAACACAGATTTTTGTGTTTTTAGAAACCATTTAGCTTAAACATTCTTATTAGAAAGCATGACAAGTGACTGAATAAAAGTTAAGGAGCAATATGCATAATTCATCCTTTTTAGATTTCAGGAATGAATAAAAATTGCTATGTAAAGAATTGGTGGCGTAATTTCATCTGGATTAGAGCGTGATGTCACACGCCCTCTCTGTGTGTTGTTCTCCAGCCTCTTGTTTTCAAGGCGGGACGGCCACACGTTCATGTTAGTTCACGTGAATCTCCGTGTCCTCCCTTCCCTCTGAGCCGTTGGCTGGCCCCCACTTTATGAAATGCCACAGCGAGTGAGGAGCAGCCGTGTTTACTTTTATATTTAACCCGGGCCCAGTCGACATTGTAGACAGACAGTGGGAGGGCTAACATTACAAGCTGTTCAAAAATCACATCAACGCTCTTACGTTGTGTTGTGGTTGAGATTCTGACCCCACCATGCATCATGGAATAGATGATTTTTCGCTTTAAATGACATCACGTTGTCACATTGTAACCGAGTAGCTGTGAGGGACAGCAGAGCTAACGTTACCCGCTAGCAGGGCTCTGGCCTCTTGCTGCCCAAGAGAGAGGCTGTAGGTCTGGCTGGAGCTAGCACCAAAGATTAGCTCAGCTAACGTCATAAACTGGTCGATAATTATATTAAATGTTATGTTGTGATGTGATTGGGATTCCGACTTGCCGTGCCTTGTAGAAAGAGACAAACAGATGTTTTTTTCTTCTCAAATAACAGACAAATGACAGCAGTGCTAACGCTAACCGCTAGCAGGGCTCTGGCCATTCTTGCTGCCCGAGAATTAGGCTACAGGTCTGGCTATCGCCAACAATTAGCTCAGCTAATGTGAAAAAAACAATTTCGATAATTACATAAATGTTGTTATTTTGTGTTGAGATTGAGATTCCAACCCGCCATGGTTTGTAAAAGGAGGCAATTAGACCTTTTTTTTGTTTGTTTGTTTTTGATTGAAATAACATCAAATTATCATCAAGAAGATGTGGTAGACAGCAGAGCTAACGCTAACCACTAGCGAGCCTCTTTCCTCTCCTGAGCAGAGAGCTGCTGCGAACAGGGGGTGGGGCAGGTGGAGTGCCAGGGGAAATGGGATGTGTGGCTGACATGCAGGTTTGTTTTGGTGTAAAGCTGATACAGAATTGCGACTACTAGTGGTGAAACAATTTTGTATATTGCTCCTTTAAATTCTTGTGTTGGACTCACTGTTGTCCCAACCCTCCACCCTACTTGACATTTCTTTGCTCTTTCTAATACGTCAGGTTACTTGAGTGTTCAATTTCACCTCTATCAGGTTCATAGTAGAGTTAGCTGAACTCCCTGTATGTCGCACACATATGCTAAAGAGGCACCTCGTGCTTTAAGAAGTGAAGCCAGGGGCTCCTGACCAAGCTTCTGTATGTGACGAGTCTGGAGTGAGAACAAGTTGGAAGCTCATATTGCAGCAACTCAGCTTCCAGAAGCCTGGTCTGCCTTTCACACATACACACACGCTAAGTACAAACACATGCAGACAGATATGTACCACATGTGAGAGATTCGGTCATCCATTCATTCAAACATTCTGTTTGTGACCCCGTTTATCCACACACATGCACTCATGCAAACACACACACACAAGGGTCAGCACACACAAACACAGAAACACACACACACACACAAACACACAAACCCAAGCACATATTACCATTTATTTAATTTGGCAAAACTTCCTCATTCATTCATTTACGAGCAAACAAACAAATCACATGCACACACACACACACACACATCTGTTCGTAAAGGTCAGTGGGTCGTCCACACACACGGCCCTCAGGCAGAAGCTCAGTAACACACTAAAAACACGCTGTAGTCCCGCAGCAGCACAATCAAAACATGCATGGCTCACTGACAGTGTAAACAGCTTCATGAGCAGGAGCGACCATCAATTAACAGTTGCTCTGATCGAAATCATTTCCTTAGTGTCCCATAAAAAAGGGGAACATGAACCTTGGGAATCTGAATCACTCTGTTTCAAATCCCGACATTACACATGAGTCGCCTGGACTGATGACGTCCAGTTCAAGTTCAATAAGTTGCAGCATGTCAAAGAAGTCCGTTCACCTTGAGCTGATGGGAAGATGCTGTTTGCCAGGATGATAAATTCCCCTCCGATAAGTCTGCAGCTGGGGGGCCTGCTAGAACTCAGGGCCCCCTGAAAACATTTTCACTTGGGGCCCTGAAACAGTAAATATCTATAATCCCTGTAAGCCCTGTTCTTGGCCCCCTCTGTATCATCCCACCACCCTCTCTAGTCCATCAACTCAAATTCTGTGAGGTCCCCCAGAGCAAGTAAGAGGAATTATATTCAAAAAATATTTCCTTGAGAGAAGAAAAATAAAATAAAAATAACTGACGCCATATTTACCTCTGCAACGGTTACAATATTTTCACATAATGGCCACCAACAGAGACCTTCTCTAAGGAAAAGATGATTTTACTGGAAGGATTTTGTCACACTGGGTCCCCTGTGTTTGGATTTTTGTTGGTGCTGATTTTGTCACTCCAGAATTTGCTGTTATTGAAGCTGCGAAACTGCAGGTTTATTTTGTATTGGGCTACTTAAATCCTAACGATTAACCTTTGAATTAGGATTAATCAATTAATTTTTAGACCATCAATTTTCCAGAATCCCCAAAAACGTCCTGAAACACCGTCACAGTCCAAAACACAACAACACGTCTTACAATTTGGTTACATTAAACTGAGACAAGCTGCAAATACTCACTTTTTTGTGAAACTGGAACCCTCAGTCGGTTAATCTGTTAATCCTTTTAAATGTTTCAGTCCTAAAACTGGCCTTGATATTTTATAGAACAAACCCACCAGAAGCCTCTACGAACCCACTTTTGGTGCCTTATGACAGAGGCAGTTAATTGGACCACAAATCATATATTTTGAATTTTTCTCATTATAGGTTTTGAACTACAGCTCTTCTCTCATCTGCCACAACTAAAGTCAACGAGCAACATGTGACGGCACAAACACACGTGTGATTCCGCTGGTGCTGCTCCTACCTGTGTCTGCTGGCCGCTCTCTGTCCCGGCTGGATGCTGGACTCTGAGTAACCAAGACCCCAACAAACCCGAGCCAACGTGAAGGCAAGCAGGTAAAAAAGCGTCCCCATCCTCAGCTCCGGTGTGCGTCAAAGGGAAACAAATGTCATCTAGTTCCAAAGTTTATCCTTAAAAAAGTCTTCGGGTGACTCTGGTAGTCTTCAGTGATGAGCAGTCGGTGAATGACGGTGGAGAGCCATGGCTGCGACACCGGGAGAGGAACTCCAGAGTCCAGTCAAGTGCATTTCAGATGGAGAACTGCGGCTGAAGCGGTGGAGACTGACTGCTGAGGAGCGGAGCGACGAGGGGAAAGTTTCCTGTCAGAGCTGCAGGAGCAGCCATGCCCGCTCACTCACACACACACACACACACACACACACACACACACACACAGCGTCCCTCCCCTCTCCCTTGTGTGCCTCTGCCTCTCTCTGCCCTGCATGGACACTTTTCTGTTTCTCTTTGAGAATCAGCTCAGCTCATTTCACTGGATCTGCCTTCATGGCACTGAAAGCTCGTTTCGACCCTGTCAAAGTTATTTTACAACGAAGAAGGAAAGAAACCAGTCCAGAAAACTTTAAGTGAAGCCCCCAAAATGAAGAGTTAAATAAATGAGTGCAACTTGAAATGAATAGTCTTTAATAAGGACACATTTAACACAGGGGATTTCTCACAGCAGTTATATTTCGTTGGCTCGTCCCACTGTCCATTCAGTTTTCTTATTATCAATGATGTTTTTCTCATAATTAGAGAGTTAGAGAATCATTGCACAAGTCTTGTTTTAGGCGCCATGGCAACTCATGTGAGGGTGCTTTGTCCTTTCTGCAGGTGCTCAGTGTTGGATGTCATCTGCTGTCACAATTAAAATAAAGCAGAAATGAAAAAAAACCCCATTTAATTTAATCATGTATCTTATGGCTCATCTTGGTATATTTGACGCAATCATACAAATGTCTCCACCTCTAATTGTTTCCTCTCTGTGTTTATATTTACAAATTGTAGGCTGCAGTTGTGTTATTGATCGTAGAAATTTTAATTTGATTAATGTAATTTATGCTTTAACACATTTTTGAGCAATGTTTACATGTTTTAGTATCACTGTATTTTCTTTGTTGACAAACAACAAAGTCTGTAGCTGTTCTGGAGCTTTTGATTGTATAAGCTGATCTTCCTCAGCAGATGGAGTATCTACTTGTCACTGAATTGATATTTTAATTAACATGTTTCATAGCATTTTGGGTCCCGCCTTAATTTTTTGCTCTGGCTAAAGAGCGACCTCTATGGCCAGAGGTGGCAATTACAGGATAAGGCCACTTGATTTTATTTCCATTGCCTAATATTCTTGATTTTGACGCTTCAAAGACTTCCTTGAGGCTACTCGACTGACCAAAATGCTGTTAAACAGAGAGGTAGAGAAGAATAATTGAATGCATCTTAAGTTAATTAACTTTAGCAAACAAATGCTGCTGGTCACCCTGGACAAAGTCAAGCTGCAGTATATCTGTACTTAAGCGGTGAAGCGGTTGCAGATTCCTGCTGAGTTCCCGTCACCTCACCCTACCCTTCCAAACGTGCAGAAGAACATGTGGTGGCCACCATAATATGAAAAACCAAAAGTCCCTCTGCAGAGCCAGTGTTTTGTTCGTCCATTTCTAGTTACTATAGAAACATAATGATGCAGCATGGTGGACACCATGGAGGAGTCGCTCCTTCTGTCACATAAAAGACTTATTTTGAGGTGATGAAAACACAACAGAGTTTATTTTTATGTGATTACATATGAATGAAAACTTAATAATGAATATTTTGTTCCATTTCTGGCAATAGTTCCATAAATCTTTCACACTGGATCTTCAGGTCACATGGATGACAATCAAGCCCAAGATATGGAAATTTAAACATGTACCGCACAGTTTCACAACAAATAGGCAAACTCCACCTGGATCATTTTATTGAAGGAGAGGTTAGTTTTTTCTGCACTTTAAGCCCTATCATAGGGTTTATAACACCAAATACAATGTTAAATAGTGATATTATGACAAAGGGTGCAGTATTGAGAACCCATCCTCATTGCTGGAGTCACTGCTAGCTGAAAACAACGAGGGTGCAGGGGCATTGAAAGTGCTTCGCCAGTCCATCGAAAAACATAATAAATGCTCGTTTTAAAAGACAAGAAATTCATCAGAAGTTTAGTGGTGTCCTCTCATGGCAAAAAACTGCATTCTCTTAGTGTCGCCATCGTGTCTTCATGGCTGATAGCCATGGAAACATGATGTTTGTTTGTTTCCCGAAGCAGCTGAGGGAGCCGTTTCCACGCTATTAGCCGTTGTTTAACTTCGTGTATTGGTGTCGGTACATGAGAGGACACCACTAAACGTTTGGTTAGTTTCTCGTCTTTTATACAAAGGCGTCTGCCTTTTTTTTTTCAATGCCCCTGTACCTGAAGACTGCACCGTTTGTCATAATAATGCCATAGAACATTGTAATAATCGAAAATATGCTTATTATGAGACTTAATGTGCAAAAAACGAACTTCTCCTGTAAAGAATAAACAAGGTAAAGAATAAACTTTCAATGTTAGTGTTTCATGGTTTTGGCTGTTTTTGCTCAAATCACAACAACTTAATTTTATTTATTTTTTTATTTTTTTTACAGCCAGGCTGTAATAAGTAATGAGTCGTATTACGGCCACAGTTTGGCGCTGGTTAATATTTTAGCATAATTAAAAACTAAAATTTCCTTTAAGTGCATGGTTGAGCTGCAGTTTATTCACATTCAGCAAATAAAGGAGTGCATATTTGTGTGTGTGCATGTGAGCATGGCTACAGTGTCATGCCTCCTTCCTAATAATCACAGTCAATTTTCACACTATCAGCCCGCCTGCCTTGTTTCCCTTTTGATGTATAAAGCAGATTTTAATCTGGGAAGGGATGACATCAGCCCAACTCATGGGACGCACACACACACACTCACAGCACGTAGTAGCAGCTCCTTATCTGCGGGATAAGGAGGCTGTTCTCGAGGTGTGATTGATGCTGTTGTGCTCCCGCGGCCAAGAGACAGTTTGACTCCTCGCACTGATTTACATTACACTTCATTTCCCCTTCCACCTCTTTCCTGTCATTATCTGTATCCAAATTTAGCTCACATGCCAAAAGTAAAAAATCCAGCTTCTGCTATCTCAGCAGGTCTGTATTTGGAGATACAGTGCCAAAAGTTTGTTTAGATTCCCTGTCATTCCAGCTCATTTTCAATGAAGTATTGCACTTAAAACCACATTTGGACACATCGCTCGAAATCTGATTTGATGTGTGGGACAAAAGGAAACAAAGAGACAAACTGGGTTTCTTTTTTTTCTATTCAATTATTCATGTTCACAGTGCCTTGAACACTTTTCTCTTTTCTCATGAACAACTTTTCTAAACTCTTGTCAGGATTATTTCCTTTTTCTACAGTTGCAGTGGTCTACATTTTTACTCAATGAAAGCTGTGCATCTCCTCCATTGCTGCCCCAGTGGAATGCCAAGCTCAGCAATCCTCCCATCAGCCCACTAATGAGTTCAGCTCTCCCAGCTGTTCTGTCACAGACTCTGCGTCTCCCCACTGAGGTCGCAGCCAGACACACTGTGGAGGATGAGACCATTACAGAAACATACAGCCACTACCTGTTCATCCATGATGTAAACCAGATACCTGTTGTGTGATTCCAGTATTCATCAAGTGTAACAACCTGAGACATAAATCGAATAAATGGTTTGTTGACTGAAGAAAAGTGCCAGTGTCCAGAATTTTTTTAAAAGTGGCATATTTGTTTCATGACTGCTGTTATGTTTGGTGGTTTTTGTGCATTATAGCTGGTAGACCACAACCATTGCAAATCTAGTTGACAGACTGACTGATCAAAGTATCATTCGTACAAAATCATAACAAACATAATAAGCCATGGCCTGCTAGGTCTCTTTTAAAGGTGATTCCCAGCACAAGAACCTCTGAACTTTATGGTTCCAGGCAAAACAACGTATTAAAATACCAGCCACATAAAAGTTGGAATATATTAAGCAGATTGAGGAGTAGTGCCCTCTGTTTGCTGATGAGAGGCCTACTGAACTTTGTCCAAAGGCTTATGGATCATTAGCTGTAGCTACAGGCTGCAACTTGGCTACTGCACCTTTCAGATGAAATGTGGCTAGTTTGAGAAGCTGCCAAGCTGCAGTGTGAGTGATAAGACTGAGAATAGCTGAGAGGCCTCACAAACCACGTGATCTCTGACACAAACCAGACATAAGAACTCTAATGGGGCTGAGTTGAAAGAATGAAGGCTGGAAAGAAGGATGACCTTCTTGTAAGAACACACAAGTTATTAGTTATTTGCACAAGATTTTTCTTTTTCAGCTATAAATTTCTTTAAAAGCAATTAATCAGGTTAGAAACACACAGACACAGTCACACGCTGTTAAATTTCAGCAAAATTCCTTCCCTAATTACTTCCTTCTCCGAAACCAAAGCTTGCCAAGATCAATCTGTAAAGTTTCCAGAATCAAATGTGGAGTTTATTACCACTTAGAGTTTAGAAGCAGTACAAGCCTGGTTAGCATTTAGAGACAGGTGTCACCAGCTTATCTACTGCACATTTTAAACAAACTGAAGTTCATTCACCTCATTGTGCTGCACAGAGCAAAACATAGTTCTTCATCCTAGAGGCTGCTGACAGATTATGTGGAGGACTTTCTGAAGCTGTTTTTCCACTTATTCATTTTCAATTCCCCTTCAAGGGGAACTTGATCCTATAATAAGAGTGTCTGCAGTATGGCTGTGGAAATCACCCTTCCAAAAAAAAGGAATAAAACGCTGATCTGAATAAAGGTGCAGTGTAACTAAATTCACAGAATCTTCTAAATGCAACACAGTTGCAGTATGTGCTGCTATGCCAGTAAGACTAAACCTGTGACTGAAATCATTTCCTTCTTCACACGTTTTTGACTCCATATTAAGACTT
Source organism: Naso brachycentron (assembly GCA_029874485.1). Lineage (NCBI taxonomy): Eukaryota > Metazoa > Chordata > Actinopteri > Acanthuriformes > Acanthuridae > Naso > Naso brachycentron. Next base: position 3,790,016 of record JAQFJA010000010.1, on the reverse strand, counting down.
AATAATCTTCCTATTAGTGAGCACAACATTTTCAGGGATTTCAGACCCTTAGACCTGAACCATTTGCATAATTTCTGACAAACAAAGCAAATTTTTGCATGTAAGAAAATGCAATATACATCTGCATTACTAGCAGAACAGTAAATCTTGTGCTTCATGTAGTAAATAAGCAGATTCCCGAAGACGTACACACAACAGTAATCAAGCTAATTGTAAAGGTTAGCATGCTAACATTCTTTTAGTGACGGTGCTAACATGCTGATGTTCAACAGATATAATGTTTAACATATTCATTATCTTAGTAAGTTGTGTTAGCATGCTAACATTCTATAACTGGTAACAAATCGGCCCAAAAGAATGTGACCAGGGAGGGAGACTAAACATTGGCTGGAAAGTTTTACAGTCTTTAACAAGTAGATAAGGAATAGGCTAGTTAATATATCCGATTGTGTCCATCAGTAAATCAGTATGTCTGCAATATCTTTGTGAGAGGATGAATGGTGAAGAGTGTATGGGTGTGTGTAAGTGCAACACAACAGCAACAAACAACAGTAAGGATGGCTGATATGAAGATATTTGGTGATAAACTGAAAGATTGGACAAATTTTACCTGCTGACATTCACCACTTGAGCTATTTCAAAGCAGATAAGCACTTCTTACAGTGTTTTTTTTTTTGGGGGGACATGTCATACTTCATTGGATTCGCTACATTCATACACACTAAACTTCATTCATGTATTTTGGCCGTACTGTTCCTCTCTTATGAGCTTTTCCATTTGGGTTTTCCAAATAGGTGAAAAATTTATCCAAAAGGGTAAATATTAAAAAGTTTCACCTCATGATGGTGCTTGATGAAAAGTTTATAGATCAATTTGATACTGTTTATCTAGAGGATGTTAAATATGTCTGAGTCAAGTTTTACAGTCGTTAAATTATTATATTTTTCCCTTAAAGCCACAAATGAAAACTTGATAGAAAAAAAGTATTTGGTATGTTTACATGCGCAATTAAGTCAAAGTACGGTTACAGCTTGATTAGGTCATTTAATTGCCCCGTTCAGCTGGCTGCTATTGGACCTTCCTCTGGTTAGCCAGGCAAGCTACAAACAAGTTAGCAAGTGGCTGACGATATCCATGTCGAACAATGAAACGCGGACAACTTACTTTTCTTCCTCTCGTGCTTACGGGACTCTTGTTTCTGTACTGGCCCTCTTCTACAGATTTATGCTGTTCGAGTTCCGGGTCAAAGACGCCGCGGGGTCCATCGATCACGCGCAGATTGCTTCGGGTAGTCCAGGTCTGCTTGAGGCGTTTACATGCATAACACAATATCTATCATACCAAAATATCATCTACAGACATGGACCTTTTCAAAAATTCTAAGTAAATTTTTCCCACCTGACTGGTACCAAAATCAGGTCTGGCCCATGGACTAGCAGGAGTAGTTTGACTTTCAATCGCATTATCTGAGTGTGCTAGCTTGACTTTCAGAAATTCGATCCAGTGAGATTTCAGTCAGACTAACATGTTTACATGCATTTTAAAAGTCCAGTTTTAGCCAGAGTAGCACAATAAATCAGTGTTCTCTAATGTCATGTAAACGTACGGATGGATCAACAAAGTTAGTAGTTCAGTTTTTTCTCTGGGGATCATGAATGTCTTTTCAAAATGTGCAATGCAATCAATCTAAGAGCTCTTGAAATATTTTAGTTGGACCAAAGTATTGAACTGTGTAACTGATGTTACCATCCCTGGAGTCATGCTGCTAACATTGCTCATAAAAACAAGACTTAGAAGTCTAAACTAATAGCCTAAAAATAATCTGTTTTTCTAAATACATTTGAATGTTGGTGTTACCCCTTGTTTCCATGTCTCTCAGGGCCCACACAGACCCTCCCCTCGTCCCCACGCCGTGATAACATGCATGTTAAAGATTTCCAAAAGTGCATGTCTGCTGGGAACTCTGCACTATTTGACAGTGTGGCAGGCTTTTTCTTTCAGTTTCTGTGCTGATAACTGTTATTTTCCCCTGCAGATGCCGTAGGGTGAAACTTGCTGATGAGTTTCTTCTGTTTCCCTTCCTGACAGTTCAGCCTCAATTCACTGGAAACTCTGGTGCTTTCGTCAGTTCATGCGGTTGCAGTGTGAGACTGCTTTAAAAGAATGCAACTTGACAGCATTTCTTTCCTTTTCTGTGGCTTTGGATGAACAGCATCTTCCTGAAAGAGATGATGCATTAGGATGTAC
>JAQFJA010000010.1:3772487-3787669 GCA_029874485.1 Naso brachycentron | reverse complement strand
GATCGACCCTGTCAGCCGTGTGGCGTTTGCTGGCTGGGCCACTGGACTCTTGACCAAAATCCTTAGATTAACATTCCTGTGAGTTGGGGAGGGGGGGTGGGGGGGGGTGGGGTTGAAGTCCTCTTTTCTCTGCCATTATAAATAGGCAGGATTAGGCTGTTCAACCAAACAAACAAGGCTTTCTGTCGTAGCAATATACAAAATGTGTCAATGAGGGCACCATACAATACAAGTCTAAACTGTGTGTACATGAAAAGCTTCTGCGACTTTCTAATGTCCTAAATGTGCCTCATTCTTTCTCTATCTGCTTCCTCTACAGCCTTTATCTTGACTTTGTGTGTGTGTGGCGTTTGACTAGTGCATGTTTCTGATGCTTTGCGGCTGTCATGTTGACATTCTTTGAGGCTTGGCCTGCATTTCACATTTGTGCAGGTCAGAATGTTTTGTTTGCTTTAACTATTATGGGAGACCCCCAGTTGTTATTTCGCACTTTGGAGGAACCTTGAAAATGCCTCCGCTGGTGCTGTATGCTCTGCTGCACAGAAAAGACTTGAGTCTCGGGGGAGGTTTCTTTAGAGTGCAGCTCTGTCAGGCTACAGTCAGGCTCTTGACTCACTGACTGATTTTATTCTTCTGAGGCTTTAGATGTCCAGGCCACATGTATGCTTCCAAGACAGCCTGCATTCATATGTCTGAATGCAGTGTGTGTGCAGCAAATATATAGTAGTCCTAAGCAAACGCAGGCTTCTTACACACAAAGTACCTTCATGTTTTTCCAGACTTTACACACACAGCAGGAGCCAATGTTTCTGAGACATATCTCGACTCTTTTATAGTCTTCCAGCAAAAATGAGTTCACATTCAAAATCCTTCATAGACAGAGACAAACATAAAGTAAGATGAGATATGACTGTGGTGAGTCTGCTTTGACTGAGAAGGTGCTTTCAGGAGTTAATCAGAGGTCACAGTTATGAGTTAGAAGCTGCAGTTTTGTTGGAGATTATTTATTCAAGGCATGTTTACATTCAACTCAGCGGTGACAATCCCTGAAAGGACTCAAGTTCATTCCTCTCTGTTATTAGAAACTTCACTTATTCACCTCTGTGGTGTTATAGGAATTCTTTCTGATGCAGAGACATGGGAGCATGACTTATAGTCCACAGTAATAATCCATAATCTGAGCTGTGTTCTTGGACCATGTTCAAGGTGTTACCACACAGTATGGATGATGAATGCAGTGTTTTATTTCTCTAATCCTACTGAATTCAATGGCGGTGGACAGACATTTTTTGGTAAAACTTGCAATAAAACAAATGTTAAACTTCCCTTGTAAGACTAGTTGTTTGATAGCACTCTGACACTTCTTGACATATAGCAAAAAAAAAAAAAAGGCTAAATTTATTATCCTGCGCAGCTCCTCGGGGGAAAGACAACAGTGATGTTTGATCACCTCATAAAGTTGATACAATGAATGTGCCAGCAAACAGCTGACTACAATACTTACACAGAGACCAAACATAGAGCAACATTAGCTTTCTACTGGAAGTGTGTTTCCAAATACTGTATATTCAGTCTCATTTTAGCTCTGTTTTGGTTTCCAACACCTGAGGCAAACATGGGACACTTTCGCTGCTACACAATGTGGGCAGAACGAGATGAATGGAAAAACCTCAGACTATTCTGATTTTCATATTATTATTTGGCACTGGGCAGGTTTTACTGAAAACAGCTGCCCGCTGTTGTTGATACTGGACAGAAACCTGCAGATACTGAGGACCCTGAGGCAGCTGTGGAAATGTGACCATTTTCCCCACAAATAACGAAATGTAGAAGGTGCAGTGGGAAGTGATTAAAATAATAGAATCTTTAAAGAAAACTCTTCAGATAAATGGCATGTTTATTTAAATTTTTATCAGTTTTATCAGAATGAATTTCAGTTTCATGTTTAGTGAAACAGACCTCGATTTCAATGTAAATATCATTTGAGAATATCCAAAGTATAAAAACTTTGTTAAAACCTTCAGTTCTCTGAAGTCGCCCATATGACTCATTTAAGAACAAACCTGATTGCCCTGTAAAGTTAAAGGAACTGTGGCTTGTCACTACAAACTGCCACTGTCACATTTCACAGTCTTCTGCACCACTGCTGTTACAAAAGTTTTGACCTGAGCAGCTTCTAAAGAGATCATGAATCATTTTTACGGCCTACAAACCAAAAATTCAAATGAAGATTTATCACTGCACTTTCACTTTAAAAGCCCAAGTAAAAAAAAAAGGTAGACATCTGATACCCTGCGGCATAACGCAGGCACACTTGCGTTTATTTTCCCAAGATAATAAGTCATCGCTATCACATGTAGAAATAAATACTCAGACGTGTATCTTGGCCCTCTCTGTTCTGTGCTGCTGAAGCTGGTGTTTCAGTGATGCTGGGTGGAGCGCAGGGGAAACAATTTCCCTATCAGTGCAGTCATTATCCCGGCCCTTATCATCACGGATGTTTGTCCGTTTGAAATTCTACATTAGCACAGTCCTAGTGAGGATGAGGGTGGATTTGTCCCTTGTTAGGATGAAGGTGTCTTGATCTGGTTTAGTCTCAGAAGGTTTGCAACCTAAACTACATGTCTATTTTTTTAAATTTAAACTTTTTTCACGCATAATCCAGACTGTCTCGTATTGTCCTTGTGTAAGGGCAGAGAGGGGATTATGTGGAGGTCGATCATGCACTGCAAATAAAAATAAATGCAGGCTATAAGCTGCTGATTTACTCTAAGTGCCACATGCCTCTATTAAACCAACAATGAAGCATATCTACAAAGAAAACAGTCCTCTTCCATCCCATTATTACCTTGTATAGCTCTGTGTTGAATGTGTTTTTGTTCCTTTTATTTTATAGCTCTTTGTAAGCTACTTAATAGCTTCCAGTGATGGCCCACAGTGTGAATGATGTGATGCCTTTTGCTATGAATCCCGTCATCATACAAGATGAGACTGACCTCCTGTGTGGGCTTCATTGAAGAGGCTCAGCTCATAAACAAACCACGAGGGAGTTGCAGCAGGATGTTTACGAGGATGTGAGGTAGAATGAATTGGGAACCGCAGGGGTTTAAGCACTGGGGCAATTGCCACACATACACATTTATCTGCAGGTTCATTCACAGAGTACACAGACACACATGCAACACTAGACCTTCTGGAGTTCTGTATATCCTGCAGACACACCAAGTCTAATAAAAGTGGAACCCACTGCTCAACTTCAGCCGCAACACTTTTATAATCAGTAAAATGATCTTAACTAGTTTTGTTTAATTTCTGTGTGCCCTGTAACTGAGCTATAAAAGTCATTTTCTCACACTATCTGCAGGGGAGGCCAGATGGGGAGGATTTGCAAGAGAGAAACAGACAGACATTGAGAAACTAAAGCAGTCAGTGAGTCCATCATTCCAGAGCCCATCTGCAATGTTTTAATCCTGAAACTCAACCACAATTCCAACAGTGTAACTCAAAGTGTGCAAAAATGGGAATCAAAACAACAGATTTGCACAATTTCTCCATTTATGAGGGTTCAGTCTTTCTACATAATGTTTACCATGTGTCCGCGGCAGCTGCTTTGTCGTTGTGTTTCGCTCCCATGGGAAAAAAAAAACACTAAGCCTTATTTTGTCCATTTAGCTGCATTTTTAGTGCAAACGCCCCTCATTTGAACTTTTATTCTGAGGCTGGTACGTATGGGTTGATCAGGCAGAAAACTGAACAACAACAAAATTTTGGCATTTAACAGCCTGTTCTGACATTTACACTGTGCTCTACTTACCAAAGACTTATTTGTGTTATGGGTGTTGTGCTGATAAATAGAGATGGAAGGTCAAACTTTTTGTACTGAAGAAGGGAAAAAATATATTTTGCTTGTCCCTGTCTCACAGCTCTGCATTTTGTCTTTTTGTAGTGGGTGGCAGAGACAAATTACTTTTTCCTTAATCAGGTTATGTCAATCTGTCCTACAGAAGTGTTCCTGAGCAATAATATAATCATTTTTATTCATGACATCTGCTCTATTCTCCTCACTATTACTAACTCATTTTACACAGCAGCTGTGATTGCACCTATATCCTGTTTATAAAAACACTGACAATGTTGTCCCAAAGTCTGAGGTCAGGTAGGTCTTTCTCAGGAAAAATCCTCACAGGAAGTCATATGTTTTATGTTTTCCAGAAGCAACAAAAGTAGCCTGTGAGGGATAATCAGAAGGATATAGCGGGGCTAAGTCATGCCCCTTGTGGTGGACCCATGGGACTTTATTTCTGAAAAAGATGCACAGTCAACTGAAAGGGCCACATTATTTTTTATTCTGATTAATGTTCTTTTGATTACACATAAAATGTTTGTCAATTTAAAAGAAAATTTAGTGGTTTTTAAAAATAACTCTCCTTTTGTATGGCTGCAGCTCAGAACATGACCACACTCCAACTGAGCAGTTTCACCTAAAAGGTCCTTGACTGTCATTACAGCAAACTACAACTTTACTTGTCTTTTAAATTGACAAAGATCGTATGTGTAATTGCGACTCAATTTAAAGGGGGATAAAAAAAAATCTGTCTCTCTCAGCTGGCAGCTGTGCTTATTTTTTCTGAAATAACATCCCATGGGCTCCATGGAAAGATGCGTGACTTATTCAGTCTATGGCAGAGTATGGGAGAAAAAAAGAAACAAATGTTATTCATTACTAGAAACAAGATGTTATTCCCTGCAATATTCCTTGTTTCAACACACTACAGACATAATCATCTTAAAAAAAAGTCACTGAGGTAAATGAATCCTGCATAATCCCACTTTAAAATGTCAAAATTCAGTACTGAAATGATCCAAAACCTTGGCCTTGTTTCCAATTTCCCTAGAAGGACATGTCCAGCCTTGAGAATTTAAGGTCACTTGGGGCCAAACGCATGCCTGACTGCATAGGGCCCAACCTGAACGCTCAACTGACTCCCTCATGTACCAGGCTGCAGCCAGTGCAGGGCCTTTAATGAGAGCAAGAGTTAAAAAAGCAAAAGGCCCAAGTGAAGAAAGCCTTCCTTTGTGTGTGTGTGTGTGTGTGAAAGTAAGACAGAGCAAAGAGGGAGAGAAAATAGCCTACATTTAAATGTGTTGGTTCTTTTTCTGCGTGCATGTTTGTGTTTGTGGAGGGAGACCGTCCTATAAACCACCACTTACACCTCCCGTCGCCTGCAGCAGCAGGTTCAGCTCCTGAGGCAGCAGCGTAACAGTGAAACTCCATCCAAAGCAAACACCGCAGTACCTCTGTTTCCCTTTGGGCTGCTGCTACTTGGAATTTTTGTTCTCTAAAAGCGCTCTTTGTCCCCTCTGACGTGTATTGATCCGGTTGGGCACGTGGGAGTTCACCCTCACATAAAACTGGCCCAGGACGACTGTTTGGCTGAAATAGATACTGCCACTTGAATATGCAGGCTGACGATTATTAGCAAAGTTGATTATTGGCACTTGCAGACCTGCCAGTAAGCCCTCTCTCTGCTCCTCACACCTCCTCCTCCTCCTCCTCCTCTACCTTCCTTCCTGTTAATTTTCCTTTGAAACTCCAAAGCTTTCAGGCCCAATGCTTTGACCAAAGAAATCACTTGTACCTCCACTTGCAACATTATGTTTTATTTAAGCTACCACTTTCTCAGCTCCTTGCTGAGCTTTGATGTGAATGAGCTCAGCAAACCCATTGTAGTTGTGAAATTCATAAGCACCAGTCTGGAAATGTGGAATTTCCTATTAAAAGTAACATTTTTGTACTGCAGTAGTAAGGCGAACCCTTGCTTTTTCCTCTCATGCCTCCTCCTTAATTGCAAGACTAGAGGTGATCGCAGCCCACGCATGCCAGCATACAAAGCCCAGCATTCATGAGTTCGTCCACCGTCCTCGACGCCCACTGCTCTGACAGCATACAGAGAGCAGCAGCCAACAGGATGGAGAGAAACGTAGAGCTGATATTCCACGGAAAGGAAAAACATGAATAGCAGTGAATGAATAGTGCTCTCAATGCACCAACAGTTTTTAGCATCGAAGGGGTAGTGTTAGAAGACAACACACCAGCGTTTCAAACTCAACTATTTTAAATTATCAGGAAAAGCAAAGGAGTAACTGCTACTACAGTTTATCCCATGTTGGGAAAAGTTGTTTATACTGTAGAGAATAATGTGAAAAGGACTGTCTGTGGATTTTGGTTTAAAAAACTTCTGAACTGAGTACTTTCAGTCTCAAATCCAGCAGCTTACAGCAGCTTTAAATGGAAAAGCTGAGTTTTACTCTCATATTTGTGGCCATTTTTAACTACCCCAAGTCAGCTTTACCATGTCAGCAATTAGAGAGAACACATCCAAGCCAAAACGAATAAAAGGAGCAAGTAGCACGAGCTGCCTGAAACTTCTCACGAATATAAAATTATTCACACACGTGTCTCATGTCTGAATGACAGTAAGTATGGAAAGTTAATTTGATCACATCAGTTAGCTTACATATGTGAGCCTGTGGTTGGCTGTGCATGCTAGGGAAGTGGTAGCACAAATATAAGATTTCTGTAGATTGTGTTGAAATTTGAAAAAACTAAGTAAGATAGCTCCATCAGTTGAATCATTGGGAGGACTATGGTGAGTCACTTTCAGTTACAAGAGCAATACTTTCCAATTATGTACTGCTGTTTTAAATGCTAATAGGTGACAAGGTTTTAAAAGCCAATCTTAGGATCCCAGTCTTTCCTTTAATGAGTGCCAGGAGGAATTTTGTGCAGCGCGGAGCACTTCATGTGCCAGCTGTGTGGGAAGGCCAGCCACCTCGACCTCAGCAACAAGAGATAGGCAGGACTCTCAGATCTGTGAACAAGATTTCCTTTTATCTCGGAGAACTGGCAGGATGAGCGGCTCAACTCATCAAGGACTGTTCTCATGCCATGACATCACATCTGTGATTCACCAAACACTGGAAAGATTTCAAATAAGTTTGTCAAGTTAAGGAATGCAAATGGTTCTGAACACTGTAAATTTGACCTTGGATGATTTAATGATTCTGTGTGAATGTGCTTCCATTCAAATTTCTTTGCCTTAATTTGTCCATCGGTGTCAAGCCATTCCTTTATCTTTCTGCTTCACTGCATTATGGGAAATATACACACTGAGTCAGCGCCCCTTCCACAGACCCAATGTTATGACAAAACATTCTTTTGACGTTACCTTATTTCTTATTTCTAATTTTATTCTGCACTTTGGGAATCTCCCTTTTCACAGTCAGCAGCGCACGGCCCAGCTGCTGAATGTTTGCCAAGTTTGTAGTGCTGTGTGTGTCTGTGTGTAGGTGAACAGAAGTGTGGCTGCTCCTCAGTGTATGCCTTAATGTCCAAACATTTGGGAAACATCTTTGTGTAACTAATTCATCACAAAGGATGAACAAGGCAACAAATAACATTAGGTAAGATAAACAATTTATGGGTGCATAAGGTGCAACACATTATTCTGGGAGAAAGGAGGCCAGGCAAGTGGGAATTAAATGTGTTTCTGCATATATAGCATCAGGAGCAGAAACTATTATGGTTAGAGGCCCAGTAGGGAGGCAGATCTGCAGCAGGTGGCCAATGACTGACTGGGGAGCCAAAGGAATCCAGCTAACTTGTTTAGTTGACCTTGGCCTGCCATCAATTGCTCATGACCCACAGTGAGACTGTTTACAGAGGAATTTAATCGTCTTGAGAGCTTTATTAACTTCTGCCACCATAGCTGTTTCTAAGACGCACTTTGTATCATAAGAAGTGGTGCACTCAGTAGTACGCTGCTTCCATTCTGGCCATTTTGAGTGTGTTAAATAATTTGGAGAGTGGAATCACCGCGTCCTTTGCAGCTTGTCAGTGATTACGACTGCTTACAAACAAAACAAACTTCATTAACAAATCAGGACTTTGGAATTCAGAGCTCTGGAAAAGCTATAAATTCATTTTTTTTCTTCTTCATCAAACTGCTATAATAAAGGTCATGTTCACACCGTTAGTGATAAATTGGTTATCAATTATTAGTTATTAATGATTAATTAGTGGTCAGTTGTTCTCTGGCCAATTACTAATTCAACTTTATCCATAACTTAATGCAATGTAATCTACATAACAGCTGAAGTACGACTGTAGAACTTTTTTTGAGTCAGTGTTTTTAGGTGGGGCTCAGCAGTTCTGGCATAAAGTGGTATTGGGGTATTTGTAGATATTTTTGCAGCATTTATTTGAAGTTGTGTTTGTGTTCACCTGATTTATGTACATCAAAAATTCACTTTATTTTTCACTCCATTTTGCTCTCCACCAACTTGTAACGGAAGCTGCTATATGTTCCACTACATGTAAACACCTGTTAACTGCTGACCTTGTTTCCTGCTGTGCTGGGAAGTTAGCAAATAGTTAGTGTTACAAGTGAGTGGCAAGCTGTAAAAGTTGACAATGGGTTAAAAATCCCTACGCACGCACGAACTCGTCAAGGTTGATCAGGGCTGATCTGGACCGATGTGAATGTTTTCACCGTCCCTCTGGAACAACAACAACAACTCTGTTGATAAGGTCTCAGTCAATGTATGGCTGATGGTGCTGATGAACATGGCAGTTGTCACAGTTCACTCAAATAATGCTGACCTATAAATCATCACCCCTGTTGAAATCATGTCAGATGGCCAAGGCTTTCAGATTTATCCATGAAACATACACAGGCTTGTTTTCAGTAACACTTTATAATAACTACACACTTTTAGGCATTAGTTAAGCATTAATTAATACTGAATTCATCATTTATAAAGCATTGTTCCTACTTGAGAACTCCTTAGAGTAACCCTAACCCTGACTGTAACACTGCTAGCTGTTAGCTGTATGTCTGCATTTACATGACGTCCATGTATGAACACAGTCCCAGTGACTAGTTGCCACCTTGTATCATAAAATCTGAGATATCTATTTGTAGTTTTAATACCTGCAGCCATGATCACTTCACTGACAACACCTCATGCAGTGTTTTTCTTTGTTTTCTCTTATGACTAGGTTATGTCTTTATAAGTCTCTGATGCTACAGTTGTGGGCAGTTTTAATCATCATTTGGTCTGTAGGATCTGAGTTTATCATAACTGTATAGGCCAATTTTGAAACTGACAGTACTTTTTACCACCCGTTTGGGCTGCTAACATCAGACTGTTTGGTTTTGTGTTTTTTTATGGGGTTGCTCATAGGAGTTGGCCCTTTGAGTCCACTTTGGTTTTCTTCCAAACTTCTGTTGCTGTGAAGAGTCCCACTGACTAACGTCATAATCACAGCCAGGAAGTTGTGGAGGAGGGAGGCTGAAGACAGTTATAGTTAAAGAAAAAGATAAGATCTGTGAAGCAGCCAGTGTTATTGATGCCAGAATCAAAGGAAATAAAGGGATAATTATCACTGAAAACAACTTCAGACATTTTACTTGACAGACATACAAGTGAATGCAATGCTTACGTCCTATCCAGTAACTCTGGGATTTATGCTTGAATTATTTTTTTCATATTAAAATCTTCTTTGATTACTTTTTTCCCTGTTGGTCTGGGATGCCCGGCAGAGCTGATCACAGGAACCATGAGAAACAATGAATTTTAAGTTTAACTTTTAAAACTTGTTTTAAAACTTGTGATATCTAGCTGTAAATTCGTCTGCCTGGCCATTAAAATGTGCGGCTACGACCTCAGGAGCTGCTTCTTCCTGCTGCGTGGAGAAAAGGAGTCCTGCTGGTCTGGGATCAGAAGCTTTGGGCTGTTGGCTGTGAGGTCAGCAGCAACAGTGAGGGGCTGTCATGTATGCTTAGCCCCAAGACTAAATGGAAGGAGACAGAAGTTAATCTACCACACACAAAAAAGTAGTAACAGGGCCAACAAAACAAAGGTTCCACCGAGCTGAAGTAACAGACCTGACAGAGAATGTAACACACACTTTAATACACTCGTCAAACACACACACATCAAGACATTTCACACTCTGTCCTCCCAGGCCTCTCCCCAATAAAAAACCCAGTGCTTGAAGCACACTCCCTGTAGGGCACTATAATCATTCCACACTTCCTGTGAGCTGCAATAGTGACAGCTTGAAAAACAGTCATATTCCTGTTCCTCAGACAACAGTCACTTGATAGTTATAGTTGCTGTCAGGTGAAAACACTGAATCTCCAATAAGTCACTTGTTTCTGCTGCCATGTGCCAGATGTAGTTCAAGTGTTTGGGGCACAATTTGAACAGAGTTCATAGAGCTGTTTTTCAATGGTAATGAAACAGTACAGATATCCAGAAAAAGGGTCATTTTTGGAGCCCACGTAACCTTATGGTCAAGGCACAAAACACATAACAACAAAACAACTGCCTCAAATCTTGCTGGCAGCCAGTAAGATGGCAGTCAGTCAGTCAGTCACGACTATGTCCGTGACTGACTGACTGACTGAGCAGAGTTTTAGGGAGCGGAGTGTGTTCGGGTCGTTCCCTAACGCCTCTGGTTTGCTGGCATGTGTCCACGCCTCCCAGCCACAACACTGCAGTTATTTCACTCAACACGAGCGGAGTTGAGAAGCAGGAGTTTGAGGAAGCAGGTTTGTTCCTGAGCGCCGGTCTGCTTCTCTTTCCCTCCTAGATGTCATGTGTCTGTCAGAGAAATCTGATTTTTCATGTGAAACAGCAGTATTGTGTTTACCAATCTAATTAGGTCCGTTTATATTTGAGAGGAGAGGCTAGCTCTGCAGCTAACAGCTCATTGTTACAAACGACCACCGCATAACAACTACTAATATCCACTCATGTCACACATTACCTCTATCACAAAAACAAACAAACAAACAAACAAACAAAAAAATGCATTTACCAAACGGGACCAGCCACACACTAGGTTTAGACGTGGTCTTGTTTGTATGTCGTACTCTTCTCTCTCTCTTCCAGTGTTCCTCTCTCTCTCTTTACTCTGTCAAATTTTGCCAAAAACAAAGTTAGTATCAGCTGGGGCATTTTGAGCTGTTAACTCTGCAGGTCAACATGTAGTGACACTAACTACAGACAGTCATGACACGAGGAAACTGTAATCTCAAAGATCAGAGACGATATTCTCCATAGGCCAAAGTGGAAGACTGACTAATTCACACACACACGCGCGCACACACACACACACACACTGCAACCCTGTTTACCTGGATGAGTTGTATGTAAACTGTTAAATCAGATGAGTGGACATTACTCTGCCAGCTCCCTGGTATGAAGTCTATGCCATTGATTTCCCTCTGTGGACTGATGAAGCTGTTTAATCTAATGTGTGAGTGAGCCCATGTGTGAATAAAGCAGGTAGCATGTGGGCTCGCTGATCATGCTGAAGACATCGTACAGACTCCACCGCTCTCCACTCTTTTTATGATATTGCAGACAAATACATAAAGTATTGATATAAATGCAAAACCAATCACGACTACAGAGGAGTCCTCCTCCTCCTGCACACTTTGCTTTACTCAGGTGCTATTCTTCACAGACCTGATGGAGTGTGTCTGATGGGTAAGAACACTTCGGTGGCAAACAGCCTCTATCTTGTCTGAAAGGTTACAAGCATAACTACGCAAACTGCACAGTTTTTCTAAGTTTATATAAGAAGATGGTTTAACATAAGAAAGCCAGCTGAATATTCGTTAAAAAAAATAAAAAAAGACAACTTCCCCTGTTCATATTGTACTGTAAGGCAAGCAAGGTAGTTTTTCCTCATCTTTAGAAATGTCCTTAGTGGAAGTTCTTCAAGTACCCAAATAACTGTACTGTGATTCACAGAGTCCAATATAAACCCTATTCTTCCATGTGAGACAACCGTTTGACCATAGGGCATGTGGTGCACACTGTACAAACATTTAAAGCAATGCAATTGATGATTCATGCTTTTCTGAAACTGCACATGATGGTAATCATGACGTTCTGCTTTGGAGCTATTTTGATTGAGAAGGGCTAATCTCAAAGCACATCATGCATGGTGAGATCACAGAGATGACTGTAAAACTGATACTCTAAAGTAAGAGAATGACAAGACTGAGAGTCTACAGACACACTATAGCGGCTCTGTGAAATTGCACAGAAGTGCTTTGAACTATATGTTAAGATCAGTATGCTAACATGGAACATTGCTAACAAGGTGGCTATATACCAGGACTGGGAGTGCATGAGTCGGCTTGGGCTGCTCTGATGGAGAAAACATAAAGTAAGTTGAAAGACAAGTCAGTTCTTTGTCTCTTTTTCAGTAACACACAACTAACAAAGACATCTCTACTACAAACATTCAGCTGACCCCGATCATCACTGTTATCACAGAAAAAGAACATAAAGACGAGACAAGGCAAAATAATGTTAAGACTACAAGTTACATCAATGTAACATCAATGCTGCAGCTACATGGATTGGATTCACAAATCAGTCTCTAGATGCTTCGCTTAACTAGAGACTGATGATACGCCCCCAGCTTCTGCTGCTGAACTGGGTGGAGGCAGTTACAGAGTTTTAAAAACCCTTGCATGGCAGAACCAATCCTAAGTCTTTAGGGCGGTCCTTCATACTGGGGGCGGTGACTTGCTGAAGACTTGCACTTGTAAACACTGTCCGACCAGCAACACATGTATTATGGGATGGTTCAGTCGTGGTCACCAAAGAAAACTCCCTCAAAGTTTGTCGATGTTTGTCGCATTTGCAGCGAAACATTTTCATCTGTTAAAAACAAACAGAATCTGATGCGGCACTATAGATCGAATGTATGTATGTAGGCTGTAGGGTTTTGAAGCACCATTCCTTAACCCAGTGTATCAAATAAAAATCCCTTTTTAGCTAGATGTGTTCACATGCTAGCATTTACCACTGGAAATGCCATTAACTTTGTAGGTATTTGGTGATAAATGAAGGAGGCCTATTTAAAGGTGAAAAAGTAATTCAGACATGTTACACAAATTTAGGTTTTTTACCTTTTGATCATGCTAGATTAAAGTCAAGGCATCACCAAAATCAGCTTTATTTTCTGGAAACCATAAGGATCTCTACCCAATTTTTCACCAACAGATGAAAATCTAGAAAAACAGGAGTAAAGATCACCAATGTCAGTAAAACACATTGTACTGACACTTTTAATATCTGTACCAAAATCCATCAAAGAGTTGTTGTGGAAATTTCACACAAAATCTGAAATGTCGACCTGAAATGTTTAAGGATTCTCTGGGACTGTGTGATCAATTCATCCAACAGCTTTTGAGTCAGCCTGGGCCAAAGTGATGGACTGATTATTACCAGTACAGTTGTTCACACTGTCACAACAAGAAGCTTCTGGGTTTAAAATCAGCCTTTCCACAAGGAGTTTGCAGGTAGTCCCTCTGTGTGTGTGTGTGTGTGTGTGTGTGTGTGTGTGTGTGTGTGTGTGTGTGTGTAGGTGTGTAGGTGCACTGAACAACAGCTCATTTGTCCAGGACGTACCCCACTCTCACTCAGTGTCAGCTGGGATCAGCTCCAGCCCGCTGTGACCCTGCAGCACAAGCAATTGCAGAAAATAGAAAGATGGACAGTATAAACTTCTCTTAAGCTTGCATCTTAGATTATCTTCATTGTCAGTTTAGGTTTCATACTCTTGCAGTCACTCTTTACCTTGTTCAGATTATCTGTTGTAGGTGCTTTAAAGCTGGGCCACAACTCCATAAAGCTGTCAGTTCGCTCATCTGTCTCTCACATTATACCGGCTTTCAAGCTTTGATGTAATGCCTCATTCTTAAAAGTATACGCACACATGCATGTGTACAGTCCACACACACACACGTTGCCCTGTCTGAAGTGTTGTCCCCATCCTGACTGATAGGCTTCTCTATCATGACACGTTTAACTGCCTGCTGAAAGGATGAAGCAACTGAAAATGAAACTATCAGCCTTTAAAAACAAAGGCAGTGAGGCAGATATGATAAGCCTCGACAGAGTTCTGGGAAGAAGTAGCGGAGTGTTTTTGAAGGTAATTCAAACCAGACCTGAGCCGAACCCCATTTGCCAGAAACTTTGAAAGTTTTCTTATGCACCACAGACCAGATGGAAAGGCTTATCGGAGCAGGTCTTGATTGTAACAGGTAAATTATCACATTAATTTTTAAATGCTTTCTGAAGACTTGCACACATTTCTGAAACTTGTGGTGTGCTCATATTTGGCTCCTAATTAAACGTAACATATCTGTGATGGCAAGCTTCAAATTAAAAACAACATCATGATCCTTGCGTCATATAGCTTTGCTGAAACTCTAGAAATGTAGCTGAGGGACTATTTGATCAGTAAACAGGCTTCCTCACGTCTGCCCTTTTCCCCCCTGCATGTGTCTGAGTCAGAGGGGGTGGACATTAGTTCAGGGTATCCATCCATCCGTCTATCCATCCATCTGTATCTGTCTGCTTCAGTTCCCTGCAGTCTTCCTGCACTGAACAACACTGTCACAGTCTTTCATGCATGTCAGAGCTGCAGTATTTTATGTTTCCCTCTGCCCCCTGCAGGTCCTGCTGCTGTGATTTAGAGCATGAAGAGAGAGAGGCAGGAGCAGGGGGCCCTGGGTGGAGGAAGGCCTCCATCCTTCCTGCTTTTAATCGGTACTGCTGGGGAAACACCAGCCGGGACCTGTAAAGGTAAGATCTGAAATGTGAAGAGACACACGTCAGAGGTTTTACTGGAAAAGTCCAAGTGGGGTCATACTTTTAAAAATCCTCCCTTATGTTGAATGTTGTTCACTTTATGGTGATTAAACTTCAAATACATGTTGTTGTTTCACAAATCTTGATTAGTACACTATTAATATGTCAGACATGAAAACTGAAATGGTGGGATTCAATATATTTAGTAAGGACCAAGGTACTAAAAAACAAACAGCAAAGAGAACCTTGGTCAGAGAGGGTTTTTTTCAGAATTTAGCACAATTTTTTACCAAATCAGCAAAAGAAAAGAAAATGTATATAACCCAATACTGTTATAAAGGAGCTGGTTCATTGAGATCAACAGCTGGTGGCAAAAAGAGTAATTCTGCAATTATTATGTTATTTATCATTTTAAAACTTTTATCACATCTGTCATGTAAACATACAGTGTTAAAGCATGTTTTGTTTTTTTTTGTTTTTTTTTTGTCCTTTTC
>JAQFJA010000010.1:3614280-3625848 GCA_029874485.1 Naso brachycentron | reverse complement strand
GAATCCCTCTTCACTTGGCCGAGTTATTTCAGATTTTTTTTTTTTCACGTCTGCATTCAAACTACAATGAATGTTGCTGGTATGAACATGTTAATATGACTGTCAACAGATTATTTTTCTGCCTATTTGTAGCAGAATGCCGTGCGCGGCTGACAGAAAGACAAAACTCTGACTCTCTGGGTGCTGCGTCACTGCAGAAGTTCAAAAAAAAAATTTAAATGACGGTAATAAAATATGTTATGTCTGAATATGAAATTTGAATCAAAATGATGGACACTAAAAAAGTCTAATGCAACCTCTGGTTCCATCTGTTTTCTCAGTGGAAAAATCTACATCATGATGACATAATGACAATGAAAAATATGCATTTTGCCAATATTTGACTGTGAGATTGGCAGCTCAATCAGGCTCATTAGGTGAAATCGTCAAATACTATAATGGGTCACCGTGTCCCAGACATAAAGTTATTTTAAATTGATCTGCTGTTGACAAATGCTGAAAATGACCATTGTTATGCTTCACAAACACATTTTTTGATGATAGCGGTCTGCTAGCCAAGCTAATTGAACACCTAGTTGTATTTCCTGTGATTGGCCTACTTCAAAATTCAACTTGCTTTTTGGCAGCAAAATGCTTTTAATTTGAAGCTGCAGCTGGAGGAAATGATCAGTTTGCATTGGCAGTATCTGATTGGCCAGATATGTTGAGATGCAGCGTCTGAATGTGTGACACATGAAATTATTATTTATTGCAATTCTAGCAGTCTCATGCATTTAATGTGCATGGTAAGATCACATTGAAGGTGAATTTTCGATATATTGTGCAGCCCCGTTTAAAAGTGACACTGTGTTAATATTATACTGACCAAATATCAGGAATGCAAATTGATAAGTTTTATTGATGCCATTATTGATACTGCTTCCTGGTCCAAACTGGACTGAGCTACCAGTGAGGTTATTGGTCAACACCTGTGCTGCTCCTGCCACGACAAGTAAAAATGCTGTGAGAGACGACGAGTAATGCACAAGAATTCAGATCCTTATAGGACATCAGCTGCTTTATTAAAGGCATGAGTGCTGCAAAGGTCAACAGGGTGTGTTGTCAGGTGCATCATTCAAGATCTAAGCCATTTCCAGTTAGGGCAGGTTCTTTTCTAGTGAGATTACAGGTCAGAATAGTATCAGTTCAGCTGCACCCACTCTTATTACAGTGAGTCTTTACTATGAATACACAATAAAAGACTTTTACTGGAGGGAAAATTATAAATTTCTGTTAAATTTCAGTAGCAGTTTAAGATGCCACTGCAGTTTTAGCACATTTTGCCTCTAATCTTTCAAGCAAAAGTCACAGACTCAGGAGTTTGTTTATTAGGCAAAGTTTCATACCTTGCATCCTGAGGGGCTGAAGATTGTGGGAGCAAGCGAAGAGTAAATCGGTGCCAGTAACACAGATGAGGCATAATGAACTCTGTCTGTGAATATTACCTCTTACATGATCTTACACTCATTGTCAAAATCGCTTTAAATGAGCCCCTCCACCACCTGAGCTGTAGCTCTTAAAAATATTTTAAATCCAATAATTTCTCTTGTGTTAAGGTGCGTCATTGAACACATGCGTGTAAGTGTATAAGTGTGAGCATCTCTGATGTGTTTCTGACAAAATCTGTATCTTTATTTTCAAAAACGTGTGTTTTCTCACTTCTGCTCTTTAATAAACAACACTGTTGTTCACATATGAAACTCATCACATATCCCTGCTGAAAGTGTGTTTCCTAACACACGGTTTAATTTTGTGTTTTCAGGGAGGCCGTCTCTCTTTGCTCTGCTAACTCATCTCAGTCTCTGCCTCTCAGACACTTCTCCATCGTATTCTGGAGTATTAATTTGTCCTTAATAAATTTGCATAAAGGCTTAGGGGCTTTTGTGGTGTATCTTTCTATATATAGTCATGCATACAGCAGAATCAATAGCAGTACTCTCCAGATCTGTGTTTTGTTTTTTTTAATCTCTTACTTGCTTCCACTGAAATATGGCATGTCTCACCAGAGAAACGTGTATAAGTTGTAAAATTCTCACTGTTTCTATTTTAAATGGGACCCATATGAGCAGCTTATGGAACTGTATTCATTGCACTCAGACTTAACCAATCAAACTGAATCTGACTGGATTTCCTCCTTCAACATTGCTTGGTTAGTTTCCTGCTTGACATTTGATTTGTGAACTCTGACCGTGTGTCTCCAGGCTCTGGGAAGTCGTACACCATGATGGGCTCAGCGGAGCAGCCGGGTCTGATCCCTCGGCTCTGCAGCTCACTGTTCAGCAGGACTGTGCAGGAGGCCCAGGAGGGAGAGAGCTTCACTGTGGAGGTCTCATACATGGAGATTTACAACGAGAAGGTCCGAGACCTGCTCGACCCCAAAGGGTGAGGAACTGTTCGGTCTGTTTGACTTTAAATCAAGGAGTAACATGTCGTACGTAAGCAAAACTCTGTATTCTTAAAAAAAGCAAAGAATCAGTATACTACTATACTATATTAGTTCTGTACTATAGTACTTACGAGTTGGCCTGAAGGACACATGATTTATAAGTGTCTCCTTCTCTCTGTAGAAGTCGACAAGCGCTGAGAGTGAGGGAGCACAGCGTGTTTGGGCCTTACGTTGACGGCCTGTCACGCCTGGCTGTGGCCAGCTACAAGGTGCTCGTATAAAGCCTCTTATTTCTGCTCTGTTTTTCTTTTGCTTCCATCATTTTGTGTTGCCATGGGAAACAAATTATTTCCTACAGTACGGTTTTGAGACATGTTTGTTTGTGTCTCTGACAGGACATTGAGTCTCTGATGTCAGAGGGGAATAAATCTCGCACAGTTGCAGCCACCAATATGAATGAAGAGAGCAGCAGATCCCACGCTGTGTTCAACATCATCCTTACACACACACTCATGGACCTTCAGTCCGGGGTAAGACACACACACAAACACATACACACACTAGAAAGCTTTAAAAGTTAATAGGATCATAACATAAGTCTGCTGACACCCTGTGTTATTGACATAACTGAACTTGATTCTGTGTGTGCTGCTCACAATTCTTTTTTTATTCAAATGGTGAAACAAGGGGTCCTGTCCTTCAGTAAACTTTAACCCTGCAATGACAGGAAAAGATGGAGATATTTTAGAAATAAGGTTTAATGCCATTCAGTGTCTTGTGCGTGTCTGTGTGTTGTTGTGTGTCGCTGCAGACGAGTGGAGAGAAGGTGAGCAAGCTGAGTCTGGTGGATCTGGCTGGCAGCGAGCGGGCAGCCAAGACTGGAGCGGCGGGGGAGCGGCTGAAAGAGGGGAGCAACATCAATAAGTGAGACAACAGAAGATAAATATATCACAGCACAACACTGACCACTTCTAACCCCCAGAGATCCAGTTTGTACTTTCAGGAACTAAATAATGTGACGGAGAAAAGGGGATCGCTGGCTGGGATTGTGTTTGTTGTCAGTCTAGGCTCGATTTTTGTTTTTTAATTCTTAACTACATCGCTGTTTTGGCTTTTTGGAACTGTGCTCATCCTTGCGATGCTATTTCCCTCACATGAAGAGCTGTTCACATATTCACACTGCACTACCATGAGCTTGAATGAGACGTTTCAGGACACAGTTGTGTCAGATGATTTTTGATCGTTTTGTTGTTCTGTTCCGTTCTGTCCCTGAAATATTTCTCTCCCTCCTCCCTATTTACTTCCCTCTTGACCCCCCTCATCCTCCCCTTTCTGCACCTCTCTTTCTCTAGGTCCCTCAGCACTCTTGGTTTAGTTATCTCAGCCTTGGCTGATCAGGGAGCAGGAAAGAACAAGAACAAGTTTGTTCCCTACAGAGACTCTGTGCTCACCTGGCTGCTCAAGGTACACAGAAGAGAAGAACAAAGCTTGTTCACTACAGACAAACAGGACGGTGATCTCTGTGCATCCTCAGTTCCTTTTGCTCTTCACGCCCACTTAGTTACTTGTACAATACGTTTTCCTTGAAACTAAAGAAACTGGACTCTAAGTCTTTCAGTAATTAACTTTCCTGTGTGCGCTTTTATTCTGCCCATTTAGTTTCAAAGCTCTGCTGATTATTTTCATTAGTTCTGCTTTGATGGAAAAAGGCTCCTTTTGCCAGCTTTGACTTTTTAATGTGGTTTGTTTTAAATTAGTGTTACGTTTCGCTCTGTATAGCTTTGTGTTAAATGTAGCTTTACAGCAACCCTGATTCCCCTCAAACACAGCATACTCATAAATCAAACACTCTTCATACATTTAGCCATTCTTACAGAACAAAAGCAGTGGATTTTCTTGATTTTGCACAGTGCAATATGAGATTTTTCAGTGATCATGTCCCCTCTTTTGAAAGTGGTTGTTTTGCGATGGTCACTGAGGTAAAAGCCATGTTTCCACCTCCAGGACAGCCTGGGAGGGAACAGCCGCACTGCCATGGTCGCCACCATCAGCCCTGCTGCAGACAACTATGATGAGACGCTGTCCGCTCTGCGTTACGCTGACAGGGCCAAGAGCATCGTCAACCATGCCATCGTCAACGAAGACCCCAATGCCAGGATCATCCGAGAGCTCCGAGAGGAAGTGGAGAAACTGAGGGAGCAGCTCACCGAAGCTGAGGTTGGGATCAGTTCTGCCTGTGTTGTTTATCACCCGATAATTTGAGCAGGGTTTAATGCAGCTTCTGTTGCTCTCAGTCTATGAAGGCCCCGGAGCTGAAGGAGCAGCTGGAGGAGTCTGAGAAGCTGATCCAAGAAATGACAGTCACCTGGGAGGAGAAACTCAGGAAGACTGAGGCCATCGCACTGGTAACGCATAAATACAATCTACATCTGTTTCCCTGTAGAGGTCAGTTGGTAAAATAGCTCCTTTTCCTGTTTTACTTCAACAGAACTTCTTTAGGTTTTTTGTTGTGATAATAATCAGCAAATTAATTCATTAATTAAATATTCAATATGATTCCTGTAGGAGCGTCAGAAGCAGCTGGAGAGTCTGGGCATTTCCCTGCAGTCCTCTGGAATCCGAGTGGTGGATGACAAGTGTTTCCTGGTCAACCTGAATGCTGATCCCGCACTTAACGAGCTGCTGGTTTACTATCTGAAGGTACACCCTACACACACACACACACACACACACACACACACACACACAGTCCAGTGTTGTTTACTGTACATGTAGAGGTGGATTGACACACACAGCTTTCCTCTGTGACCAGGAGCACACATGTGTGGGCTCAGCAACCTCGCAGGACATCCAGCTGTGCGGCATGAACATCCAAGCTGAGCACTGCGTCATCGACATCACCAAGAGCAACGGCGTGGTGCTCAGTCCTCACCGCAATGCTCGGTATGTGTTCAGCCTAACTGAATGATCACTTCAGCCCAGCAGAGGATTTTGCTCTCTTATGTTCTTCAACAGATCGCTGTACAATGAGGTGATTTTAAAAAAAGGCTGATCAGATCCTCAATGATCCCCTGCATCTTCTCCATCTGAAATTCTGGAGAGGTAGTGCGTCAAGGGACAGAATCCTGCAACAGAAAATTAGAACAAGAAGATACAACAAATTATTTGTGGAAACAGCAATCAGACTGCGACTGCGAAAATGAGTTTTGTAAATGATGTACATTTTAAATTATTAGCAGGGACTGAAGCATCACTATGTTTGAGTGAGTGACGGGGGGGTGGGCAATGTATTTATGTGTTGGAAATGAGACATTGAACCTTGAGATATTACACACTGTTGCACCTTTCATCAGCACTTAGAAATCGTTTCTGCAACAGCCAGACTTTTAAGCGACAGCTCAGGATGAACTTTAAAAACTTAAGGGGTCTTAGAGAAGTTAACGTGTGGGAGCTGTGCTCATGTTTATATTAACAATGGATCATGCATGTGAAAAGGATCACCGAGCTCTGCACTGCCCTCTAGTTTGAGCTGTTTTTGGTCCAGTCACGAGACATTCATGCTGCTCTGTCTGGATGTAAAGAAAGGCAACTGTCTGCCTGAAGCCAAAATAATTCATGGGAAAGAGGAGGCTCTCTCTCTTTAACAGACTTCTTCACTCTTTAAGTCATTAATCAAATGGACTGCTAGCAAAGTATCTGAGGCTTAAGCCCTCTGCAAAATTACCTGGCAACGCTGATGGTCTGCCATGCTGTCCAATGCAGGTAAAACAGCAACAGAAAATCACGAGATGCAACTTTTTCCTGTTATGCATCTTTCAGTGGTCACAAAAACAGGTGTAGCTCAGGTGCTGACGATGCTCAAGCAATGCAACTGGAAATATTTGCTCATGAAAGTTCTTGCTTGCACCTGTTACGTGCACGTTACTGTGCAGTGCACCATTAATGCCCACCACGAGCAGCTGTGAACTTTTTGAACGCACCTTACAAAAAGATGTCCTGTATAAAGAAGAGTATAACTGACAAATTAATCAGCAAGTTCCACTGACAGTGATGGGGACACAAGGTCCTGTTTTTTCAGTTTACTGGTTATGCTGTCAGAAATGATTACATGTTGTTTCCTTTCAAATGTTGTCTCATGTTGTGTTAATCTTTTCTCCACCTGTAGAACGTGTGTGAACGGTGCTGTAGTCACCAGTCCAGTCCAGATTCATCATGGTGACCGAATCCTGTGGGGAAACAACCACTTCTTCAGGTCTGTTTTTCCAGCAGAGGTTTGACCTTAAATCTTCATCTATGTGCTTTTTGATTTGATAACATTTATTAACAGGAGTTAACAGCTTCTTCATGATGTTTCTTCCTGTTTTCTCTGCACACTTCCTTTTTCTTGTTCCTGCTGTCTCACATACATCAATGCACAACCGCCACCCACGCATTCCCTCACACAGGATCAGCTTGCCGAGGCATATGGTCCACACAGGAGGTGAAGATGAGGAGGGTGGTGCTGCGATGAAGACATGTTTGAGCACCGACCAGCTGGAGGTGGACATGGATGCTTCCAGCGATGTGTCGAGTGAGCTGAGCTTCGGCTATGAGTTTGCACAGGCCGAAGTCATGATAAAAGGAAACGGTGAGTCAAGCTCAATCATTAAACAGTGATGAGGTGCACTTTGCAAAAAACACAATGAACTCATGTTTACTTGATAAGCTTCTGTAAAATACTGTACATGATGATGTGCTTCAGCTGAAGAGCCTCATCAGTATGTTTTTAAGTTGGCAGTTGTGGCGGCTTTGCATTATTTAGCATTTCTTTACCTCCGGGCTAAAAAATTAAGCAAACATAAAAGTGCCAAAATCTGCACATCCTCAAATGGCAACTTGAGGCAACAGAGGCCCATATTAAAAGTGCTATAAGTAATATTTGCATTTTTTCCCCCAAAAAATGTAAATAAATATTAAATAGCTCTACATTAAGACAGGCCTCACTTATAAAGAGTGTTTTGTCAGTAACATAGGTCCTCAGCTCTGCGCTGTAGAGAAAAAACATTTTCTGGTATCCCGCTCCCACTCTCGTCCAATCAGGAGAGAGGATTCCAGACTTGTATTTTCCGTTTACTGTAGCAGGGAGAGACTTGGAGACCCACATTACTGACCAGACTCTGTACCAGTGATGTCTGTAAGAATGTAGAGCTGTTTCACACTTATTTTAACAAAATGTAAATCATTTACAGCAACTTTTAAAATGCCAGATTTGAAACTGAAATAAACATGTTTACAGCCTGGTCTCGATAGCTAACTTACCCGTTTATCACAACCGTCATGGGATGAATTTAATGTGCTTATTTAAATTGTATAAAGGCCTAAAATTATGCATAATTACGGGCGTGGCCCCATGGCAGGCTGTAACTGTCTCACAGTCATTGGTGGCAATGTGTCTCATCTAAATGGTCACTTGTGGCTTCAGAAAAAGAGATAATGAGGTAAATATTGGACTCCTGTACCGGCAGTGAGTGCAGTCAGTGTATATGCAGTCCCAGCGTAATTGGGGCAACATAACAATGTCAGCATTTATATTTAGGATGAGCAGTTCCTATAGGTGCTAATTTTCACGTTATGAGGAAGTAGAATGAAATAGAAACCTCTTCCCTCCTCCATCCATGCATCCGTCCTCTGGCGGCTCCTCTTCCACCTCAGACCCCTTGCAGTCGGTCTTACTTACCCTGGAGAGGCAGCATGAGGAGGAGAAGCGCTGCGCCCTGGAGCGGCAGAGGCTGATGTACGAGGAGGAGCTGCAGCAGCTCCGCCAGCGGCTCACCCCCGAGAAACCCGGGTCGGGCTTGCTGCCCAGTGCAGCAACTGCTGTAACATCACCCAGCTCCCACAAACGCATGCGGCGCTGGAGCGAGGACAGGTGAGATCTAACTTTTACTGATGTCTACAGGAGGAAAAAGATTTCATAGCTGCTTGGTAAAACTCCCGTGTTTGTGCGGTTCAGAGAAGCAATGATGACTCGCAGCCTGCGGCGTCTGAAGGAGCAGATCGTTCGGGCCAATCTGCTGGCACAGGAGGCCAGCTTCATCGCAGAGGAGCTTAACAAGAGGACAGAGTACCTGGTCACTCTGCAGATACCTGCTGCCAACCTGGATGCCAACAGGAAGGTATGAGTACGCCTAAGAGAGAGAAAATATGAAACCTTCTTAACAACCAGAACAGTCTAGGAACAAGATGTCAGATTGCCAGAAACTCTCTTTGCTTTACAGATTGTACTTGCAAGTTAAGGTGCTTCTAAAAGAAACTTTAGAAGTTTAGTGCAGTTATGTGACACTTTGCACCCAGCACAGACAAAATTGAGATAGTGGCCCCAATTTTGGCAGATTGGCACTATTAGCTGTAAGCAGTTGCTGTTTGCAGTGTACACACAGTGGATGCACAGACAGATATCCCCTGATTGTACTGATATTGAAGAAATTGTTAAAAAAAAAACAAAACCCATATGATTCTCAGGCAGCTTCTGAAACTTTAATGAGTATATTTTTCTTATTTTACATGGATTTATGGATGTTTATTTAGCATGGATCTCAGACACAGTGATATCCTCAGAAGTTGAGAATAGAATGGCATCACATGCGATACAGGTTTCTTGTCAGTGTGTTCAGATTTGATTGAGTTTTGATTCAGAGAAGGTGTATGAACTTTGATGCATATTCTGTTGTCAGGCACGAAAAATACTGAAGTCCCTAAACTGCCTTCTTACATACACAGCTGCACATCTGTCTTAGGAGAACTGATGTAAACTCATTCTTTAGAAGGAAGGAAAAGAAGTATGGGAAATTAGAGTTGTTTTAATAACAGAGCGTGGTTTGGAAAGTAGATGGAAGTAATGTAAGTGATACACATAATATACATTTCACACCAATGTAAGTCAAAAGCAGTTCTTTTCCCCTTGATAGCGTGATGCAGTGCTGAGTGAGCCAGCCATCCAGGTTCGTCGTAGAGGTAAAGGGAAGCAGATCTGGGCGATGGAGAAGATGGAGAACAGGCTGGTGGACATGAGGGAGCTCTATCAGGAGTGGAAGGACTTTGATGAAGACAACCCTGTGAGTGGAAGCAAATGAGAGCCTGTTTGACACACACAGAAAAATATGAGATTATTATCTGGAGAACCTTTATTGTTTTATTCAGTTTCAGGCATGTGTAGATATGGGAGGTGATATCTGTCAGAATGTATCTATTCATTTTCATTAATGCCATTTTGGATCCCTGGTTAATTTAAATGCGTAAATGCTAGTAAAAAGGGACAAAACAAAGAAACAAAGAATATGCAGATGAATTGTTTTTAAATGTGATTGACTCGGTTTGTTGAAGAGAAATAATCAGAGATTTACACCAGAAGTTCAGGACGGTAAGGAAGTCAAACGATCAACTTGTCCATCTGTCTTCTTCCTTCTTCTGTCTCATCCAGGTGGTGCGGTCGTATTTTAAGCGTGCCGACCCGTTCTTCGATGAACAGGAGAACCACAGTCTGATCGGTGTGGCCAACGTTTTCCTGGCATGCCTGTTTTACGATGTCAAGCTGCAGTATGCAGTGCCCATCATCAACCAGAAGGGAGAGGTAGGAGCCCACTGTGTACATGGATGAGTTTGCTCCTCTCAAAAAAGGGTTTTTCGTATGTTTATGTGTACTTGGATCAGAGCTCAGCTATACAAAGTTTGTCACTAAAGATCTGCAGCCTGTTGCAGCAGCTGTGTGCAAATTCTCTCCCAAGTTACAATGTAAAGTCAACACTAAACGATACTTTGAAACGAGTTAGTTCGATAGTAAAACTGTGTCGGTGTGTGGTTGCACCATGGAGACATAAAGTTCATCTTAGTTACACTGGCATAAAGTCCACACTAACCAAAATACTGATGCAGAAAATTATGTTCTTTCTTGGCCAGTCAATGACACACTATTCCTGATGTGATGTTTTTTATCATGTCACCAAATTACATCAAATAGAA
Organism: Naso brachycentron; assembly: GCA_029874485.1. NCBI lineage: Eukaryota > Metazoa > Chordata > Actinopteri > Acanthuriformes > Acanthuridae > Naso > Naso brachycentron. Next base: position 3,615,425 of record JAQFJA010000010.1, on the reverse strand, counting down.
TGAATACAGCCGGGCTGACAATTTCAGTTATTACTGACAATGAAGGTTTTGATGTTTTATTAACAAGCAAATGATCGATATGGTATGTTCACTAGGCCAAAACATTGTTATCAAATGATAATAATACAACCTTGATCTACAACTAGTGCAAAACACAACACTGACATTGAGAGGTGAAGTCTGTTAAGCGTAAGGCTACTCCAGGGCAGAGTATCATGGACAACCTGTTGGCGACGCAAAACTGCCGGTGTAATCTGCTCCACCTCATCCTCCAAGTTATCCCACCTTTCGAAGCAATGGGCCATGACAACCACAGTTTTACGGAGGACTTTACATCTACTGAGAGCTAAGTGTAGGTTTAAGTTGTGATCTATGCCTTCGTTGGAACTATTTTAGCTGCAACCCATAAAGTGTTAGTTGTAAACTCCAACCTAGATTAGAAATTACATTCAAACTAGGCTGCGTTTGAACTTACACATAGCTGGTGCAACCCACTGCTGTATTACCATTCTTCTACAGAAGGGGGCGATGTTTGTGACATCCATAAAATCTTTAATTCAAATATGCTTTGGGCGAGCTAAATCTGATACATCACAATTGGAACACCAGTCACAGACAAAAAGACCTGAACTCTCCAGTGCAGAGCGTACCTGAAAAAAAAGAGTTAGCATTAGCATGCCCGCTAATGTTTGTCAGCTACTGCCAGTTACAAGCTAACAAGCAAGAAACAAAATAAATAAAAGATGTCACAAACTTACAATTCTGACACGTCTGTTAGTTTCCAATCTTGGTGCCCAGCAAACTCCCCATATGAGTGTGTGTGTGTGTGTGTGTGTGTGTGTGACTGAAGCTTAAACATGTAAGGCTGAATCTCTCTGACGTTTTCTCTATATTCACACATGCACACTGCTCTTTCACCAGTCGACAAGCAGCGGTGGTGGGTGGCGCCCGAGGCTTGTGGAGAGAGAGAGATGATGTGCTCTCAGCTTTTTTAAACAAATATTGAGACAGTATTTCTTTTGGCTCTTCTACAAATGCAGATAACATGGACATCCCTTCAGATAGTAAAATCATGGTCTTCTAACTTAACTTTAAAGTTATGGGTTTGATGGGCAGAGCTTAGCTAAGTGATACTGGACAGCCGA
>JAQFJA010000010.1:3588308-3599529 GCA_029874485.1 Naso brachycentron | reverse complement strand
AATTACTATTTAAAATAGATATCTTTGGAAAAAAACAATAAACTGTAACAAAAACTGAAACAACTGTAGAGCAGTGCGGCATCTACAACTCAGAGGGTGCTTCTGCAGCTGGCAGGGCACATGGAAAGACTAAAGTTCACTAATTATAACAAAAAAAAAAAGACTGGATTAGAAAAAGTAATCAACATTTTGAATCAGCTGTAACACCTGAACATTGGATACTCTGAATGTGAGAGTAACAGAACCAGCTGGTAAGTAGAAACTTTTTTCAGGAAATTGTATTCCTGGATATAATTCACTGTTTTGCTGTCAGCTAAAATCTGTGGATAAATAGTTAAAATACTTAGCCAAGAGTGATAGACAAATGGTTGAAATAAAAAACTGAAAGTAATGGATAAATGGTTAAAATAAAATTGATAGCTGAAATAGCTGAAACATTTAGCTAAAAGTGATGAACAAATGCTTGAAATATCTAAAAATGATGAATAAACAGTTTGAAGGATTTGATTCAGTAGACAGCTGTAGTGTGGTTGCAGTTCTGTATGGTCACCAATAGAAGCTGCTAAAGTTCACAGATTACTGAATTGCCGCCGTACAACATGTGTGTTATCTTCAGGGTCTTTTTTTCCTCTTGTGTGTGCAGGGCTGGGAGAGCCAACAGGACCTCTCTGCAGTGCCCTCTTCGTCCAGACGCACACTGCCCAGCTCCATCTCCCAGAGCCTGAACCCAGAGACAGGTATGACTGATAAAACTTTTATCTTCTAATGGGTTTTTTCTCTGGCCTTGGATTATCTCTCCCCATTTCCTGCCTTTGATGTCATCAGTTCTGCTTTTGCTTTAGCTGGTGGACATCTATATCTGTCTGTTTGCTCTGAATCTTAATTTGGCACTTGTTTTCCTGTTTGCTAAGGCATCTTTCAATTTAAAAAACTTAATCTTTTCCTATTTTCCCCTTTCCTTCTGTTTTTATTTTCTCCTTCTCTGCTTCTGCAACCTCCTACTCTTCTTCTCTCCATCCCTTCCATCAGTGCATTCAGGCTTTGCTGCATCTTATCTCCCTCCAGTGAAGGCCGTACCCAAGCTGCTGAAGTCACTGCTCCCTGGTGGTAAGGCAGATAGTCGAGACCAGACAGCTGTCCATCAGCGGGTACGTTCATTCAGTCGGCTCACAGCACTCTGGATTTAAGCTTGTACTCTGTCTTATCGGAGATTTAAAATTTGTATGCATCACTGCAGCCTGAATCTAAATATTCTCTGTACTCATCAGCAGCTAGTCCTTTTTCTTCTGTTGCCATGGAAACAGAGCTTACGTAGATAGAAACACAAATAACAAATAGATAAAGTTTATACATGCCTCAGTGCCCAAGATGAGTAGTTTTCAGAAGTTTGCAAAAACAGAGCTGATAAACTTCATCTTAAACACAGAACGTTGGGCTTTTGTGGAGAGCTCACCGTGCGGCAGAAGTTTCAAAAAACAAAGGCAAACAGTAGCGCGTTATCTAAAACTTTTTCATTAATCGTGCCATCATATCATTTTCACAAAACTGTTATTACAGAAATCATCAATAACTCAACTGCAGTTTGAGATTTATATTAGGAAGATTTATCCATAAATGCTGATGTGAAGGAGGCTCGAGGATACTGTGTTGTATTGTGTGCAAAATTACTTCATTTCATTTTCATTTGGTACTTTGTTTTGAAAAGTGGAGATCCCCCGTTGGTCAGTATTGTCACTTATTGCTTATTTTCATTTCCATTAGTAGTTTAAACACATGCATGTGTTGTAGCGTACTGCCCCAAGGTGGACCGTCTCCAGAGTGGGGCAAAAATGCACCAAACCTGCCTCCAAGCCGGTTGCAGTGACATCTCACAGAAGGCGGTCGTGTATTGCAGACTCCGCTCAAGCTGGTGCAGGACAGCAAAATTTTATAGAGGTCTCTTTTAGAGTAGTAGTGCTGTTGTTAGTGGCCAGTCCTCAGTTAAAAAAAACAAGTCCACTGCCTCTGTAAGAAGGAAGCGTCCAAGCCACAGTGAGATGAAGTGAGACTGCACCTCTGCCAGCAGCTCACTTCCAGCTATTAAACAACTTCTTTTCGCTGCCCTGCAGTGTGACAGAAAAGCACTTGCAGCAAAAATAATGGTCAAATCGAGACAAGTGTTAGATCTGTTAATGACACACCTTCCAGTGGGTACCTCAGTTTTATGCAAATTCCTGTTGAGCCGGGCTGACGTGCCTGGTCAAACCAAACCAAGACCAGTCGGCACATGTAGGAAATAGAAGGAACATGTTACAAAGGAGAAAGTAGGAGAGAAGGAAGAATGTTGAGCACTCTGGTGCGTCAGTTTTGTCCCTTCTGTCTCTTGCATTCTTGACTTTAAGGCCTTACTGGTCAGTGGAAACATGACTAATTGCAACTGGTTTTCCATGTTTCAGAGAATAAATCAGTATAAATAAACAAAATACTTTTGTTTTGTCCCATCTAAAAAATGGGAAAGTATACCAGAAAAAAAGGGTTTTTTTAGTAAAGAAGAAAGATATCTGTTACTCTGAGCCATGTCATTATGTTTGTCGAATCAAACCCCGGTTACTTGAATGCTCAGGTTAAGACTGACACGATCATTCAACACATACAGTACAAACGTAGTTGGTGTCCTCTGAGTGATTGACATGCTGTATAATGTTTGAGACTCTGCAAACAGCTCCCACTGAGAGAGGAGCACACTGTGTGTAAAGGAGGGTTAATTAGGAGCAGGTGAACATCACCGCACCGACGTGTCGCCCCCGCTCCTTCACCACCTCCTCATCCTCTGATCTCCAATCATGTGCCATCGAGACCCGGGAGTCTGTCGCTTTTCTCTGCAGCCGAACACTACAACATCTGATTTGAGTGATTAACACCTTGAGCGGCGAAGGGAAGCTAATCAGGGAAATCATGTGCTGTGGTGTTCGGTTGGAATGGCCCCCGTCGGGACTTGTTGGTGCATTGTTTGAGACCATGGCCCTAATTAGTGCTTCACTTCCCCCCAGCCTGCCACAGATGTTTAGAAAGGTCAAACACAAAACAAAAACCTCAAGTACTGCAAATATTATCAGGCTGTTGACATAAATGGATGAGTGGCTGATTGTAGCCCTGATCGCAACATGTTTCGTCATCTTAACAAATTCCATTCTCACAGGTCTAAATGTGTGGTGACAAGAATGAGCTGCAGCTTTAAATGTAGGTGACTGTAGATCACAACAGTCTGAATCCTAACCACCAAAAGACTTGACTTGGACCTGAGTGCTGTGAGACTTGAGAAGTGAAAACATTTCTCTTGGTAAAATCCAGAAACACCCTAAAGATGTATCATTAGGCTTAAGTCATTTGTATCATCGGTCTCAGCCAGGTATGTATAAATATCAATTATAGAATAGGGCTGCTGGTACTGTATACTTTTCTAATTCAGAGTGTTCACGTGGACAGCAGTATTCCAATATTAACCGAGTTAAGCCAGTATTCTGAATAAGATACCAAAGAACCCTAACCCTGTAAAGAGGATTTTCTCAATTACCTTGACTAGAATAATGTCACATTCATAAGCAATATTCAGGCTAAGATGTAGAATATTCCAATATTATTCAGGTTATTGTAACATGGAAACGTCTTAATCACATTATGAGGTATTGTTGGAGTTTTCGCTGCATTTTGCCACATAAGCAATGTGGAACAGCAGAAAACTGCTCGACCAGAATTCCCGTCTTGTAAAAGCCATTTATAACTGACTCTATTTGCACATAGCCATCAAAATCAAGGCTGGGAGTACATTGTTCTGCAAAATAAGCAAGAAACAGTCACGGGGTGCTCCACACCACAAACATGAGAGTAGGACGGAAATTTCAGGCGGAACCTCATCTATGATGTGGATGTACTGTACGTGAAATTCCTGAGGGAAACCTGCAAAACTCCACCCATGTGAGTCATTCAAGCTGAACCAGACTATGCTCTGTACCATGTGATTGGGAATATGAATGGAGTATGCTACAAGCAACTCATGTAAACACCTTAATTCACATATTCTTATTTAGAATAAGGTCAGTATTGGGGTTATTGCGGTAGATGTAAACGTACTGGCTGTTGACGAAGCCATCCATGTATCAGTCCATCTTACCAGCTTTTGTATATTATCTGTAACCATCTGCCCTAAGCCCACTGGTTCCTACTGATGAAGGAGATCTTTGAAAAACTGTCACAAAAATGTGGTTTCATTTTGTGCCATACTGGCTCCAGGGATGATAACAAATGAGTCAATCACCAGATTTAAACCAGAAAAAAACAAAAAAACTGATCAGCTGATAGATTGATTGCAATGTGTTTGGTTGAGAAATTCATGTCCTTCAGAGGCTGAATCCTACCAACTTTTCTCACCAACAGCTGTGGAAGTTTTCACTTGTCTAATTAAATATCTTTACATGTACTTGGTGGATATCCTGACAACTGTTGGATGGATTGCCATGAAACTCGTGTCCCCTTCAGGATGAAGTAGAGCATCATTGTTTTTCCCACAACTTTCTGTCTATTGCCATCATCAACTCAAAATTTTAATTTGTTTAAAACTTTGGTTTATAACCAACTACCTGCAAAAGCAATTACATTCCCAGGAACCTCAGTTGTGTTTTGCTAACATGCTAAACTAAGGTGGTAAACATGCTAAACATGATATGTGCTAAAAACTCACATGTTGGCACTGCCACCATGAACAGGTTAGCAGGTTCTTTATTTGCTAGAATGGCTGAGTGCTCTAGTTTTCAGCTAATGTTGCCCAAACAGCAGTGCACTCGTAAATGTTTTGTCCAGCCTCAGTGTGGCTCCGTGATGTGTTTGTTGAGCTCTACAGGGCAGAGGATGAGCTGTACCAACTTTTTTTTTTTTTTTTCAAAGATATTTTTTGGGGCTTTTGTGCCTTTATATACAGGACAGCTGAAGAGTGGACAGGAAACGGGAGAGAGAGGAGGAATGACATGCAGCAAAGGGCCACAGGTGGAATCGAACCCGGGTCCGCTGCGCGAGGACATAGCCTCTCTATATGGGGCGCCTGCTCTACTGACTGAGCCACCGGGCGCCCCGCTGTACCAACTTTTAAATTGGCTGGAGAAAAAATAAATAAATTTAAATATGAATACAATTTGAACGTTTAGCATTCAGAGAGAGACTTGTACCGACAGTGTGCCTGTGATAATTTATAAAGTGACTTGAACTTGTCCTCAAGTACGGAAGCCGAGAGCAGCCATGGTCGTTACTATCTTTTTCATTCTGTTATCTCAAGATCACGAAGAAATTTCATTTTCCTGTGATAACAGAATAAATTAATGTGTTGGGGCTTGAGACTTGCTTTGCTGAGACTTGAAACTTGACTTGAATGTTCATCCAAAGACTTAAGACATCTGACTTTTTAATGGGAACACTTATTTCTGTCCACATTAAAATGATAACAGAAGAGGCAGCCATGTTATGCCCATGATGTGTTGTTTTGACGAACAGGTTTTCTGTCCGGAGCCAGAGAATGCAAGGATACATGTGTTTGACCTGCTCTCTGACGGTAGACGTGTTGTCCACGTAGGTTGTCGTTCTGCTCCGAGCTAAAGTGCAAAGAGAACCGAATCCCCACAAAGTTTTGATCAATAGAGTTTGAATAATCAAGTGTTAATGATTTCAGAATGTGATGTCAGGGATGCATGAGTCAACCAATCATCCTGATTAATATCCTGTGACTAGCTTGTAAGCACACAATTGAGAAATTGTCCTGTTTTGTTCAACTATCTCTGTTTTCTTTTTTATGACCCTCTTCAAAAAACCTTAAAAAGAAAAAAAGTTAGGCTAATCATGCACAATATTTAATCAGCTGACAGATCATATTGAATGTGAAAGAGGTAACTAGAGTACTGAAAGGGATAATGATTATGGGTGCAATTATAATTATGGTGTAATTACTCTGATTGTTTTACCAGTTTATCATGATTATCTGTCTAAGCGATCTGATTACCAAATATTTTTATTGCACTTTCTGCATCTCATATCAACATTTTGACTGTGGATCACCACAAATAATTATAAATAATAATGTTTTTCTCCTTTGTAGTATGTTGATCTGTTAAACTGAATCTAAGCAATGATAACATGTCTGTTAAGGTCTGATATATCGTACAAATTGCCAACTGTCCTGGTTAGTTCTCCTCGCTAAGTATTGTGTGAGGCTGCCAGAGGAGGATGTACAGTACGATGCTCAGCCCACAGTATCAGTCATCTTTCAAGAATCGGAGATTAACTGGTTCCCTGCAGGCTGGGCTTCTATCTTACTGTCATCCAGAGGCAGGAGCTTTATTATTCCCTCGCGGCAGCTAATCACCACTTCATGCACACAGAATAATAAACAGGTTTAAAAATCAACGGGCTTGTAATCTCCAGCTTGAACTGGACTGAAATGACATGGAGCTGCTCGTGATCACATTTTGAAATCTGCTTGACAATCATTGACCATTAATTTGCAGATTCTCACTTTTATTTAAAATGTCATGTATTGAACATCTTTTTAAATTGCTTTCCTGTTGTAGGATTTGCCTCGCATCATGGTGCAGTCAGCCAGTGTTGAAGAGGGCTTGAGCAAACAGCAGCAGCCAGTAAGTGCCATATGTATCTGTATGCATAAGGAATGCAGGGATGCAACTGTTTTTTTAAATTGGAGCCACACTATGTTACCATTTAGGAAACACGTTTATGATTCCTATATTGTAATGAATTTCGGTTTATGGGAGGCGTTGGTAGTCGGTGGGTTTTCCACCAGGGCAGTTATTTTTGTACTTTAATTTTCTCTGTGGCTTTTTCTTTCTTTTCCTGTTTTGTTACACAATAACTGGGGGACACAGTTGGTTACAATCAAGAGAAACCACAAAGTTGCTTTAATTACACATAGCATGTTGTATCACAGGTTTGTAGATATCTCTTCAAATGAAACTTGTATATTAAAAATGGATCAAAAAACTATGTGTAATGTAAACAAGGTCACGCGATGATCTCTCAAAGAATTATCACCTCAACTCTTAGCTGTGCTCAAGTTTTTAACATCTGTCAGCCATTGACATAAAGCTGGACAACATGACAGCCAAAACATTTTGAATCCCCCTGGTGGCTGGCTGCAGTGTAGATCATTAATCCCTTTCCCTCCATACTAGCAGTTAGGACATGGGCCAAAAAGTTGAAGTACGCCTCAGATAAATTTTTCCCAGAGATGGTTTCTGCCGTCTTAGATAGTTCTTGTTGCACTGGTGTAAGTTTAAGTGTTCATTTTTTCATACCTTGGGTTTAAATTAGTTATTTGATGCTAAAGAAGGTCATGACTGATAGCTCTACCGATCACGACTGCACATAATCCCACTGCACATTACATCACTATAGCAAGACAGCTCGCCTGTATCTGACATATTTAGGCTTAATTTTTCTGAACGGTGGTAGGAAGGTGAGATGCATCATACATCTTTATGTCTGTGTTTCTCAGCACATTGTTTTGGTTTTATGTGCCACATCCTCACTCTTCAGATCTCATTGATATTGTTTTCATCAGCAACAAGCACCTTTTAAGTGAAAAAGTTCAGATAAACTGACTGCTAAATGGTCCCTCGCCAAATAGCAGACATAAGCAACTAACTTGTGAACAAAGTGGGTGTTAGGCAGCTGCAGAGCCAGATATTTCCCTCAACATTTGGTTGAGACCAAAACATTTGCCATGTGCGCAGGTGCAACTCTGTGCACACATGCAAATGCTGACCCACAACCTGCAGATTTAAATGCACTCTAAGTAAGACTTTTAGAAAGTGACATTTCAGATGGGGATTTAGACTTTTGATGCATTTTGAGTCACAATTACCTTTATTGCCATGGTTTCCCTTAGGTTCCAATTGAAGAAATTGTTCCTCCTGACCTCCAAATGCAGAGCCCCAGATCCATGTCCCTCCCACCTCCAATCATTCCAGAGACAGAGGACTCCACCCCCAGCCCAGTGAGCGAAGCATCAAGCGGATACATCTCAACATCTCTATCTACAGCAACGCTGTCAGAAGTTTACACACTAAGCTGGGACCTGCCTCCATCATCTGGCAGCAGAGCAGATGGCTTTGAGGCAGTCCCTGATGAGGAGGAAGAGGACAATAAAGTTACCTATCCTGAATCTTTTCTTGTGGACCAATCAGAGCCTGAGCAGTCATCGCTGGTTGCCAAGGCAGCTGACGAGAGGACCGACTTGTTACCATCCAAACCAGACGACACTCCATTACATTCAAACCCCATTCAAGAAGAACCGAGTCTGTCTCCATCGGTCCAGTTGAAGGAGCAACGAGAGCCTAATTCAGTTGCAAAATCAGACTTTCAGTGCCAGGACGAACAAACACAAATCTCAACAAGTGACCATATTGAATCAGAACAATTAGATCATTTAGAACCTCTCAAAGATTCATTGTTATTGCAAGAGAACAAAACCAAACAGACAGAAGATTCACAAACAGACCACTCAAAACCAGAAATTCCTCTGAGAGAACTTGAGCTCAAAGGTCAAAGTCAATCTGAAACTATCATCCCTCAGCCACATAATCCCAAACAAGACCAAAAGACCTGTGACAATGCTGAAGATCTAGATCCAAACCTAATCCCATTTGTGTCCGAAGTTTTGGTTCCAGCTCCTGCCTCATCAGGAGATCTGGTTCTTCAAGATTCATCCAAAAAACAGGCCAACTTTGAGGTCTCAGCCACCTCCCAAGTCCATCAGGAGGCACCTGCTAATGCATCTACGAAAGCTGCCACGACTCCAGAGCCGTCTGTGTCCAGTGTTCAGCCTCCCAAAGCAGTGGCAAACCCCTTCAAGATCCAGAAAGTGAAGAGTTCAGATCTCAAGTCCTTTCAGCGAATTCTTGGTGAGGAGGAGGATAAACTCATTCAGGTGGATCATACCAGCAGCCATGGGGCGGGACTTAACCTCTCTGTGCCAATGGAAAGCCTGGAAATTATCTCAGACTCTGAGGAAGGAGATGCAGCTGCTATTACTGTTCTACCTGAATGGTTAAAAGAGGGGGAGTTCGTGACTGTGGGTACCAATAAGAGTGGCACAGTCCGTTATGTTGGACCCACAGATTTTGCGAAGGGTACCTGGGTGGGAGTTGAGCTGGAGGCACCAGCAGGTGAGTAGAACAGTGTTGCTATTTGATGCATATGACCTCATTGCATTCTTCACTCTAAATTAGTTCTTTCGCCACTCAAGATCTTAAACAAAGCAAACAATTTTTCTCTCCAGGAAAGAATGATGGCTCAGTGGGTGGTAAGCATTACTTCCACTGTAACCCTGGTTACGGAGTGCTGGTAAGGCCAGACAGGGTGAGCCGCGGTGGCGGCAAGCGGCGTCGCCAGCAGCAACAGCAAAAACGTCGCAGTGCCAACCTGTCGGGATCCAGCCCAAACCTGGCAGCCCTCACCGCTCTGGCCAAAGGAGAAGGTGGTGGGGCAACAACCGGCCGTAGCAAAGGAGAGAATCGCAAGTCATGGAACACCTAAGAGGTTCAGTGTCTGCTAAACGGCGAGTTGCTGGACACCAATTTACCCATCACATGTGCAGTTGATGTGATTTTAGGGCAAGCTTTTAGAGAGAATGAAAATAAAGTGTTTTATCTGGGCAGATCTGAAGAAAGCATAATTGAAAAAGGCATTTTTCTCTAATTTTCTCGGCATAAGACAAGTCACTGCACACTACTCTTTCGTAGAGGGAACCCTCTCACCTATCACATGTTCATCATTCATTGCCTGTTAAATGATTGTGTGTACTCAGCTGTTCAAAGCTAGATAAATAATATGTAGTTTTATCAGAAAATGTGAATGGTTTTAGGGACATTAATGCTAATAACCATTTGTGTGTAATTAATTGCATTTTAAATGATGCACGTCTCTTTTTGCTTATGCAACACACTGATGGGCTCACATTTCTACTGATCACAATATGGTATGCAGCTTCATGTTTGAATATCTTCAAGAATCATAAATTGCTTGTACCTGTTGGTATTGTTTTCATTGAATGCAATTGGATGTTTTATTTTTATGCCTTAGAAAATATGACTACAACTACAACTACAACTACAACTCATGTGCCTTGGTGAAATACCACTAAATCTTGTGCTGCTGAAAATCATTTAACCGGAGCTTTTTGTAGCTCCTGAATGTGTATTTCTACTGTTTCAGGAAAAAAAACCTCTCCCTTTTCAGAAAAACACTACTGAAATTTTGCTACAACTTTTCACCAGCCATGTTTCCATGAAATGTGTCAAGATTGATTGTGGCTTCATTTTAAAGAGTAGATTTTTGCCAATTGTTTGGAACTGTTCTTTTGAATTTTCATGTGTGTGTGGGAACCTGTTGATTTCTACGTGGTGAGGATACTTGAGGGATTGTGTTGGGTGTAACGCCATTAGAATTATTTTAAGACATTTTGTACTTGTGAATTTAATTGATCTTTTTGCCTGCTTATTTATTTTAAGATGAAGACATAATATTGAAAATAAAAAGCAAAATCAACTTTTTATATTATAAAATAAATGTCATTCTGTTGTCACCCACCAGTGTGTAATGAATCTGCGTACATGTTCTCATTGATATAGCTTTATTCTCTTGTACATTATATATATCATACTAAAATAAACACAAGTTAAAAAAATGAACAAAGAAACTGTACAAAAAAATGTATATATACTACATCTTAATTACAGAACAGTCTACTGTCCAAAAAAGGCACTAAAGTCTGAAATGGGCAATACAGTAATTCTGAACATAACTAGATTTGAGATTGATACAACAGCATTCAGTCCTCTGTTTTGGATCTATACTGGGATGAAGTGGATGGTGTTTTCACTGGGGACACAGAAGAACATGTAGACATGTTGACCCTGACACACCACGAGAGGACACCCCTTCAGAGTAATCACTACCACTGGAGTACACACGACACTGGGTGGAGAGAGCCTGTTTCAGGTTTCATGCTGTTATTCAGGACACTTTGTTTCCAGTTTTCTCTCAGAAAACACACAATCTTTACTTCTCAAGCATCTGAGTGTTCTTTCTTCCAACCCATAAACATTTCTGTCAAGCTTGAACGCTCACATAAAATACTGCTGGATAAAAGCTTGTAATTGCTAATTAGGCCATGGCATCTCTC
>JAQFJA010000010.1:3575509-3586791 GCA_029874485.1 Naso brachycentron | reverse complement strand
ATATGAAGATACAAGAACACAGTTAGCTTAGCATAAAAAGAGGGAACTGGGAGAAACAGTCAGGCTCTGCCCAAAGGTAAAAAACAGGGGAAAAAAATCCTCCTTGTGTAGTAACACAGCTACACTTCTTTAATCAGCCGTCTTGTTTAATCATCTATACAAAAAGTGAATTCATTGTTTGGTTTGGTGTTACAGGTGTCACATGCTGTAAGCTGAGCAGGCAGCCAGAGCCAGGGGACAGTTAGCATCACTTAGCCTAGAGACTGGAAGCAGAAGAAAACAGCTAGCCTGGTTCTGTCCAAAGGTGAAAATATCTTTCGATTAGCGCCTAAAATATCACTAATTAACACATTATACCTCCTGTAGAAGTATTAGAAGTACACAGGAAGTCACTGTGCCTTCAGGACACAACCATCTGTTAACTTTTAACTTCAACTTTTTCAACTTGATTTCTTGTATGGCTTATTAAAAACTGAAAAAAACTGTTTAATTAGTGAGCTTTACGGAATTTATTAGGTTGTTTTTGTTACCTTTGGACAGAGTCAAAAGGCTTTGTGCTAAACTAACTGACTCTAGGTTCTAGAATCATACTAATGTACAGACATGAGTCATCAGACATCAATGAAGACATTTATTATTTTAACCTTTATACCCTAAGGCCAAATTTGAAGTTATCTGTGTTAAGACAAAAAAAAACCCCCTAATACTTGACAGGACCTACACCTTTAGGGACCGCAGCTTAAATAGCAGCTTATGACATTATGATGATCTTCAGTCAAAGATGGTTTTGGAAAAGTTTCGCCCAGGGGGAAAAAAAAAAGAAAAAAAAAAGAAAGGAAAAGAAGTGGAAAATTATTTTCCAGTATGAATGCTTTAAATGTTTCTGATTCCCTTCAAAATGATGCTCTTACCTTTGAGGCTAAACTGTATAGATGAAATATACATAAAAACAGCCTCAGAAGTTCTGATATTCTAAACCATTTCCAGTGTGGATTTAGTCTAATTTTTAACCACTGATATTTAAAAAAAATCTTCTGAAAGCACATTCTTTAGGTTATTATAATGAGGCAGCATCACAGAACAAGTAGTAAATAGCTGAGGGGTATTTTATAATTATATATCTGGGTGCTAATACCCATCATTACTGACACAGGCCTGCTGTCGTGTCACACCCGCCCATGACGCCACACTGACTCAAAAAGCTTCACTGAGCGTGTACGCCAAAGGAGTTAGTAGAAATCACTTTGGATGAACACCAACACCATTTTCAGGTCAGTCTTAGCTTAGCCTCTTAGCTTTTTGCTCCAAGCATCTTTTCCTTTGGCATGTATGACATTTTAATAAAAAGCACGATTCCACTTGTTAGATAGCTTAAGTTTGCTTGATTATCACATTGACCCTAAACTGATTCTCATAGTCTCGAGAACTTAACTACAGTGGCACTGGGAAACTAATATCAAGGCAAAGTGATTGTATATCCAGTCGCCATTTGGGCTAAAAACAGGGAAATGCAGGTGGAGGAACTAAAGACACTGCTGCTGTTGAACTTGACATTACTCAAACGTTTCTAGTTCTTCCTTGGTTAGAACCTGCTATATACTGCAAAAAGTAAAAGTGTCTGTATGAAATTAAGGCTACTTCTTTTTAAGCTGAATTTAGAGACGTTTTCATCCAACAGCAGCTCTGCTGTAGGACAACAAAAAGCCTTTCTGCTGACAAATGATAACTATAGAAGGTAGAAGACAGTGACTGGACAACAACATTTGCCCGTATACTTTCTTACCGCCTCAGTGCCAGAGAGGGAGAGAAGCAAACCCTCATCATCCATCTTTCCCAGGACAATGGCTAAAGGCTGCTCTTCCGATGAATTGCACAATGACGAGGTTGAAATTTGAAGGGTTTGTAGGTAGGTAGGTAGCACACCATGAGCTAAGTGTGACTGAGAACCATAAGAACCATATATATATTATATATACAGTACATGTTATTTTTCTGAGGTTGACGCGGAGGTGAGATAGACTGAGGATCGGCTCAGAACACCAGGCTGGAGGGGGAAGGAGGGGGGAGTGAGGAAGAGGAGAGGAAAGACAAGAGGTATCCTGTGAGGAGAGAGTGTAGTCAGGGGAGAGAAGGGGTTTCCTTACAGACACAATCCCCAACGAGGATCACTGTGTTGGGGGTTAAAAGACCCCTTTTCTTCTTTCCGTGGAACATTTTCACAGAAATCAGAGGACGTATAGTGACCCACTTCCGCCAGCTGTGTCAATATATAGGGAGAGCTGGGTGGGGAGTAATTACTGTTTACAAGGATTCTGTGGGAGGAGGGAAACTGAGAGAGAAGGAAAAGTTGGCGGGGGGCTGGCTGAGGGACAGATTCAGGTTTACTAAGTAGCATTATTTTGGTCTCTTTTTTTGCCCCTCGTTTCCACTTTCGCTGCTCCTCCTTCTCTTTTCCCAGTTCATTCGTCCTCCAGGGACTCCGTCTTGATGTCGTTGGGGACTCCTCCAGTTCTCGACAGGGCCAGGATGGTGTGGTTGACAGCAGCCATCTCTACAGCCAGAGAGATGGGGTCCTGGTGCTCGCTGTGCGCTGCACTGTCATCCTGGGACGAGGAGAGAACGTGTGAAAACAGCCGTCAAGAGATGACACAGCACGCACTGAGAATGTGTGAATAAAAGAAATGAAAGGAATTGTACTTCTGTGGTCAAGGCTCATTTTCCACCCGTACTTTATGTTCTTGCTTAGTTTTGGCTATTATGCTGAACATGACTGTATGCTAACGTCCTGCCCCAAATAGCGATTGTCCTGTGGCTTTGTAACCATACCTGTGCACGGCTGAACAAGCTTTGAGTTTTTCACACTGAAGACGTGTGTGAGCGGCATGGGTAGGAGATAAAAATCGATCCTTTAATGTATCGCAATGCAGATGTGAACAATTCTGAACTGATTTATAAATGTCAAAAGTCTATTTTCTAATTATAAAAACGTAATATTGATGGAACGAAGAAAGCGGAACTCGGAGAAGCAGAAGTGCAGCGACCACCAGGCAGTTTATGGGGAGCACATAACAGAAACACAACGTGGTGAGCAAAAGGGCCACACTGTTTTCACAACTCAAAAGAATGTAGTAAATCACAAACTCCATTACAACTCTTACTGCTAAATATTTGTGTCGCATTCTGTCCTTGAGCGGTCCCCACACTCTACATTGAGACAGACACCTGAGTGACCGACTCACCGGAGGAAGTGGGTAAGGTAGCTGTAACACACGATGCATAGTCATTCACTGACACAGAACCTTGTATCACTTCAGCATCATGTCTTTTGCTCCAAACAAGAACAAGACTGAAAGCCACACAAGTGCCAGCCTAGCTGAGCGGTTTAATAAAGTGACAGAGGAACAACAGATCACTAAGAAACATTTCGTTTCAGTCACTGACAAGGCCTCCAACACGGCAGCTGCAGCTCAAATATACTCAGTGTGCTTCAGTTGACCATTGTGTCTGGGCTGCTGGGGACTTGTTTAAGGAATGAATTTAACAGTGAGCTGTAATCTTTTGTATGTGCACGAGGACATCAAATCCACTTTCAAGTGACATGCTGTCTGATTACTGTTAAATGACTGCTATTATAAAGAGGAATCAAGATGCAATCAGAGTGTAATTGTGAAGAAGGGACCTCTGTTAAACCTCCGCCCGATAAGGAGGCGGCTCTCTCGGCCCTTTTTGGGACTATACTGTGGAGCAGTGCTCTCTGCAGCCACAGGCACAAAGACTTCACGGATCAGAACAGCTGATCAGAGCAGATTGCCATGGTAGCAAAAACTTAAAACAACACAGGTGACAGAGACCCAGATCCCATTTGCCTGACTATGAAAATGCAGTGTTGAGGCAAACATGTTAGCATGTTTCTGTGTGCGGACGTACCTGTGTTGGCGAGGTGGGCTCCAGTCGGTAAAGGCCAAAAGGTCGGCTGAGAGGTCTCTTGTCAAAATAGGGCAGGTCACATGCCTGGAAGAGATAAAATTAGCCATTTAGGAAGGAACGATTCAAGAAATCAACTCATGTTTAGTAAGAGAAATAATTTACAATATTCAAGATAACTTGAATTTTTTTTTACACATTTAGTTCAGACTGTGAAAACACTTTTACTGATTTAATACGTACACTGCGTTCAGTATTCATTAGCTAGATACTTTCAACTACCTTGACTTGACAGGAGATTTAGTGTGTTGTGAACTAAAGGGTAAAACATGAAAGCTTAAACCGAAACATCATTTCCACTTGCAGGTTTCTACAATAAAACAGAGCATTGCTCCTTTTTCATTGTTCCAGCTTAATTCTCCACTGGTTACGGGAAAAGAAGAAAGTCAGCTTTTGTTGATTCATGTGCCTTGAGCAACAGCTGTGAGTAGCCATTTTTCATATAAATAAAGAACTTAATGTGATTTCTATATTTAGGGTTTGATAAAAATTTAGAGTTCATCTGCAGGAAAACAGTGGTAAAATGTTCTTTGTTTGTGAATTTGTGAAAAATGTGCCAGTGAGGCCACAGCAGTGAGGCTACTCCAGACAAACACCACGAGCTGCTGCTTTCAGTTATTAACACAGTTTTGACTAAAGAGAGAACACTCTTCGGTAAAGTCAGCTGATGTTTTGTTAAGTTGGAATGAAAGACAAGTGTAAGATGCATAATTATATTTGACTGATGACTGGAATACTGAGTGCTGTCCGAGAACAGCCTTTTCCCTACAGCTGAAAGAAATATAGATGCAAGCGGCAATTCCGGGATTCCAGCCAACAAAGACCATTAGAAGTTGAAAAATTCAACAGCTTCATTAAAAATAACTTTAAGGGTATGTTTCAGGTGGTGATGTGGACATATCCTGCAAGTTTTGTGATGACAGGACAAACAGCTCCCAACTTATAGTCTGATTTGTGTTATGCCACGCCTACTTTGTGCATTTCTCGTGCCCCCTAGTGGTAGACTTGCATGACATTTTCAGGGTATGTTTCAGGTACTTATGCTGACATATCCTGCAAGTTTTGTAATATTTGGAAAAAAAACATTTCTGATCTATAGTCATTTTTGTATTATACCACGCTGCTTCTTTTTTAATTTATAGCTCCCCCTAGTGGTTGATTTGAATGAAAATTTCAGGGTATGTTTCAGGTATGTATGTGGACCTATCCTGTGAGTCCTGTAGTCTGATTTGTGTTATGCCGCACCCATTTTTTGGATTTATAGCGCCCCCTATTGGCCGATTCAAATCAAACTTTCAGGGTATGTTGGCCCAATAATTGTTGACTTGTGTCCATTTATGTGCAAAGCCACGCCCTGTCTGAAGTTCGCTGGTCAATATTTTGAAAACGAAATAAGACATCAACCAGCCTTAAGTAACTTTTGATCGGCTTGGTCCAATGATGACCCACAGCGAATTTTGAAGGAATCGGACCTACGGCCTAGGAGGAGATGTCAAAAATGTGTTTTTCAAAAAATTCAAAATGGTGAAAAATCCAATATTGCGGACCTTATGGGTTCTATGGCAAAGTTGCAGAGTTTGATCCAAAGAATGACTATACCAAGTTTCGTGTAAATTTACAGACTTACGGTGTAGGAGTTATGAATTTAAAAGTGAAAAACTGTTTTTCTTTAATTGTAGCGCCCCCATCAGGCCAACTGGGGTCAAATTACTTCTGCAGCATTTGCACACAACTTCCAAACAAGGTGGAAATTTCATGTCTCTACCATTTACCACCTCACAGGACTTTGCGAAAACATTTCTGAAGTAAAGGAATTATAATACTACTAATAATAATAATAATAAACCAGAGCAAAAACAACAGGGTTTCAGCCCTATGGGCTTGAATCCCTAAATATATATGAATAAAAACCAGTTCAAAACAAAATGAGGACATGAAACAGTAACACAATGAGAAATTCTCTCTTTCTTTTCTTCTGTCTAAAACATGAACCTGGTTTTTGGTCTTCTGGGCTCTTAAATCTCGCTCTACCTGCTCTGAGAAGTCGTTTCCATCGATGTCATCACTGTTGGAGTGCCCCCCTGGACTCTGGACGTCTATACCATGACTCTCCAGGATTGTGGCTTCTTGGAGGAAGAGGATGAATTATTAGATTTACAAAGGATCACTAATGAAGTCCCGCATTACACATTACAAAGAAGTGATTCCCAACCACAGGTGCATGGAGAGATTATGGTGCAGGTAGGGAAAAAAATTTTAAAAAAGATAATTAAATTTGATTTCAAAATGTACTCTCACTGGCCTCTTTTTCCAATAATAGCAAACAGTAGTTATGCCATAAATTCTGCATTTGCAAAATCTATTATGTGCAGGTTATGGTGACAGTAGGGTTGAACAGTTCATTGAAATTTATTCAAAACTGCAATATGATGTACTGCAATTTTTGAATTGCAGGGAGATGCAATGTTGGTTAAAGGAGAAATACCATGTCAAAATACCATTTTAATTCAAATATTGAGCTGCAGACTTGTCGTGGCCTCCATCATATTCTACAGATTTTAGAAAAAAATCTTTGTTTGGCACAGATCCCTGCAAAAATCACGTCTTAACGATTTCATTAACCATTAATAACCACTTCGCAATTAAAATTAGAATAATGATGTAAAAATGATCATTTCCTCTGATATCACAAATTATATCCCAATTGTAATATTAGCCTAAATAATCACAATTAGATATGTTTTCCAAAATCATGCAGCCCTTTTAACATTACAGTCAAGTTTAGATTCATACCAACATCTTAAGTGTTGTTCTACTCTTCAACATTATATTCAGAGGTGCTTATTTTTCGTTCTTCTCACTCACATGTGCGAGGGTGCCAGATTATTAGAAACACCTCAGAATATAATGCTGTCCAATACAATACCAACACTAACGCTGACCTCTATGCTAAACATGTAGTTACTGAATTATCACCTGTTTTAAAAACAAAACAAACAAAAAAAACCAAATCAGACATCATAAAAGTAGACTTGAGAGTGCATGAATATGAGTTAGCAAGTGAAGAAAGAAGAGTGAACCAAAAGGTAAAAGTTATAAATACAGAAAAATAAAAGAGAAGTGGTTGAAATAATTAGATACAAAGAAATAAAAAACAGCTGCCTCAAACAGCTTAAAGTGGTTGAAAGTGAGCAAAATTGATGTTTCAACCATTTATTATAATTGTATCATATTTCAGCCATCAGCTCAACTGACTGGGCTGCTGGGAAACACTGCGATCTACTGCTGCAGAGGGTTGCCAATGACGACACGTGAACACTTTGGCCAAATGATACTGAATCTCTTCAGTAACTTCAGTCTCCTCTGTCGAGTCATCTGGCTAACAAGTAATGGAGCTTCTATTTTGCAGGTGTGATTGGCTTCCAGTTTAATGCAAGAGGATTTTTACAATGTCACAGCAGTTATGAGCATACTTTGCCGTAGGTCACTACAGATGACAGGTGATAGACCATCAATCATTCACCTAATTACAGTGATGGAAAAAAAATTCATGGTAATCCTTTCAATGCATTAGAAACAATTTATAATTGCTGTTGGTACAGATGAAATTGTGCCATTAACATAAAAGGATGTAATTAAAGGTGAAGTGCACTGCAATCAGAGGGCCCCCCCCTTCAGCCACATTACCAATGTTAGCCCGTCTCTTGATCTCTTTGCGCCGGTTGGCAAACCAGTTGTAAACTTTCAGGGACGTAACCCTCTCCAGATCCGACAGCTTCTTCCCTGAAACAGATCACATGGCAGTCTGATCACTCAGTGCATCCTCTATCACTTCAACGCTCAACTCCATCTCACACTGTCACAATGATAATGATTGGCTGAATTACTTTTTTCCCCAGCCTGCTTCAGTCTCTTTATTTCATTTTAGGTCCTGTTTTTTGTTATTTATCCGCTCCTTCAAGCTGTGAATCTCACTCTGATTTGTTCTTTTATAAACACTCAACTGAGGGTTCTTCATTATCTGTTGAAAAGAAATAACTTGATCCCATGATTCCATAACAAGCAGATGTTTGGTTTGTAAAATTTAGATAAAGAAGAAACATTAGATTCAAGCTGCTCTCCTCATGAAGAAAGTAGCAAATGTTCACAAGTGAGCTGTAACAAGTGTATTTTTAGCATACTGACTAAACGATCAATCCACTAACTGTTGCAGATAAATTTTTTGCTGATCAATTTACCATTAAAAGGTGCAAAGGCTAACTGATAAGTTCAACTTTACGTAGAAAGTTAGAAGTTAATAACTTTTGCAGTATTTCTCTTTAAAGCTGTAAGCCAGCAGTGTCTGACATCAGTCAGTCTTTGTGCAGTTTTCTGCCCTTCTGACAGCGTGGTGAGAACGTGGGCCGCTGAATCAAAGGTAACAGAGAGAACCTGGAAGAAGGTCCCCATCCTGATGTGCACTCACTGTCACCACACCCAAGATCACTGACTGTCTGACTTGATCCATTCCATGATGTTAAAAATTCAACAAATAACCTAACGGTGCACTGCCACAGAGGTGCTTATCTCCAAGGAACGAGTCCACAGTCAACCACAACCCTCTCCGCATGACCACACTGTCAGCTCACTGGATCCCAAAACTTCTTGGGAATGATGAAGTCGATTAGCATGATATGTTGTGGGACAAACTTGCCATTTGTGGGCGAATCCTGAGAGTTTTCTTAAATATTTGTGACCACGGATGAGGTGTGGGTTCTACCGCTTCCAACTAGGGATGAAAAAAATAACAGTTTAAACACTTAAGAATTTCTGGCTTCCCAGTAAAGTCAAATTGGTGAAGTTCACAGGCAACGTGATGGTGTCAGTTTTCCGGGATGCAATGTGCTGCTGATGAACTGTCTGGTTGAAGGCAGAGATCCACTGGGGTGTCATTTTACTCGAGGTCAAGCCTCCCAGATGTGCACACTTGATGGGCGTGCCCTGACAAGTCTGATGATAAAGGCGCCCCCTAAAACGGGGAACCGGCTGAATGCCACCATTCAGTCACGTTCCCTTCATTCACCTAACTGGTCAGACGTTTCGCTCATGGGCGTTCCATGGGCAGTTAAGCAGATTTCCAAACAGTCCAACATGGTGGCTCGTTTGTAAACTTTCTCTTACATTACAAAAACAGCTCACTGAAATGTCCTGAAATGCAACCTGATGCCTTGTCTCCTCAGACTAGATGCCCTGCTACCAGAATGCATTGCACGGTGTTCTACATAGAATGAATGGGAGCTGTGAAAACCACAGATCCAGTGGATCCGTGTGTTAAGGGTCACACTGTGACAGGGGCTAATCTCTAAAGACAGTTAAAAATTCAAGAAGAAATCAAGATGGTTTGGCGTGGGAAGTGGCAAGAGGAGTGTTCTACCACCAGGATGACACTCAGCCCCCAAGTCCAAAGGGGGCATTGGCTGCCATCCAAGAATGCAGACTTGAAATTGCCAAACACTCAAATTTATTCACATGCTCCACGAAGGCTGGACTGAAGGGAGCTAGGTTTAAAAAAACAAAAAAACAAAAAAGTGGAACAAGGTTTTCTAAAATTTTGCCTTACGCAATGAACTTACCGATTTCCCCTCATAATTGTTTCAGTTCTCTGTTACATTACACCTCAAACATGTAAAGATGCCAAGGATGCATGGCTGGCAGGATCCAAACATGTACGGATCCAAACACATTCAGACTGTAAGGATAATATACAGGAATGTTTGTTTTCCATGACACATCAAGTCAAGTCAGTTTTATTTATACAGCACATTTCATTCACAAGTAAACTTAATGTGCTTTAGTGTTTAATATTAAACAAATACACAGAAGACAGAAATTAATTCTCCACTTTCACAAAATTAACTTTGACACACATAAATATATTAAATACAGTTTTTATAACTTCTGTCCTGTTTCTCAAACAGCATTCAGACATGGATTACGCACACACACAAATAAGCAAGTTTCATGTGTAATGCTACAATATTCTCACAATGTGGTACACACACACATTGCTGGTTTCTGTGGTTTACCTGGTTTCTGAATAACAGCATTGCAGGCGTTTGCTATCTCCTCCCGTTTGGCCTCATCAGGGTACTGGTTGTCGTTGAAGTAGCTATAAATAGCAGAAGAATCACACTGATTAAATTAATGTCATAACACAAGGACAATGTCAACAAAGCAGAGTTACTGCTGTCTGTTACGTATGAAGAACATGTAAGCCAATACTGAGACTTTACGACACGAGTCAAAGGCATCTTCTTGGACAGGCTGAAATGTTTCCATAACTCTGTGTGGAAATGAGGCAGAAGTTATGACGAACAAAAGTTAAAACTGCTGCTTTTCTCCCCCACCCACCTCTCCATCACAGCCAGGCACTCTTTCCTCCAAGTGAAGCGACTTCCTCGTCGCAGCCGGAAGGTTCCAGGGGCAGTGGTGATGGGTGGTGGGGTTTGTCTCCACTCCATCTCTTCCATAGGTAACGGAGCTGGCCGCATGTTTAGAGTGGCACCTGGGGAGGGGTAGAATTACTACTTAAATGAAATGGAAGAAGGTAGTTATGTCATGAAGAGTCATGTCACTACCAGCCAACAGCTTGGAAACACACAGTCTGCAGGCTGTCCTAATGTGAAAACTGTCAGGAAAAGTTGTAAAATAATGTAGCAACAATGCGTGTAGTGTTTTTACAGATCGACTGAGCACAGCAGCCAGAAAGTCCACCTCTTCATGAAAATGCATGTCGCATTTTGCAAGCCTCACAATACATTCTGATTGTAAACGTGACAGAAAAGTGCTGACAAAGACTGTGCTGCTTCTTAAGTCATGACCACAGCAAAAAAAAAAAAAAAACACACAAAAGGTTTCATTTACATTTAAACTCAAGAAACAAGCAGCAATATTGCTAAGACATCGATGTGTTACGGGTTCAGAACTTCAGCACAGGATCATCCCCTAATTTGACACGGACATGGTGAACGAGGCCTAACTGGGTCGCCATGCAACAGTCCAGGTTATCAGAACAGCATCAGTTTTCTCTGCAGCAGTGATGGAGGCGTGTTTGCAGGGCTGGGCTGAGCTGAGCTAGGCCAGGCCGGGCTCAGTCTTGCCATAAATAGCACAGAGCAGTTTCCACTGCTGTTGGAGTTGGCAGGGCTCCACCAAGGAACATGCTGCAGAGGACAAGGCGTGGGATGTCTGCTGCCTGGCTATAGGTTGATACAGCGTGCACACACACACACACACACACACACACACACACAAAAAAG
>JAQFJA010000010.1:3562765-3575409 GCA_029874485.1 Naso brachycentron | reverse complement strand
TGCACACACACACACACACACACACACACACGTACGAGGCCTGTTTTTTTGCTGTTAACCATTTACAGTGAGGTTTGGATTAAAGGTTGTGTAAGATAGCAGACTCATCTTTAGGCGCTGCATCTGTGTTACAGCAACAAAAGAAACATTCAAACTCCCCGATAAAGACAAAACTAAAGCTTATGTTGATCTCTGCACATTATGTTTTTTTTTAATAACAGATGAATAGCAGAGCTACAGTGTAATAAAGTTTCAGAGCAATAGATCCAGACTTGAGATTTGGCCTTAAGTGAGAAAATGACAAATTGAGACTTGCAGTCGATCTTAAATCTTAGATTTTACCAAAAAAAATAAAAAAAAAAAAAGACAGTGACAGACGGGCAAAAGCACATTCAGCAAACTGACCCTGGAATGCAACTACAACATCTATTGTTCTTATTATTTCAAAAGACTAACAAATTCATCACAACACTGTTTAGTTCATCTGCAATGCCATGCTAACTCACTTGAATGACACGCTAACAGGGGATTTCAGATTTGTTGTCATGGTAACATTACTGTATGGCAGTTGCATTTTATAAGGAAGCCAATGACCTTACTTCTATTCTTGACTTTTTCTGTCTATGGTTTCGACTCCAAAATGCTTTCTCCCATTTTAGTTTTTAGGTAGATTGTTGTCTTGATTTTCTGTTTAATGGTTCACTCGTTCTCAGTTTTCTATTAACAAAGAGAACGATTGTGATTGGGTAATAGGGCATACAATGGGTCACAGAGTGCTTAGACACAAACTGCAAGTCAAAATTAAAGGGTTTTTTAATGTAAATTTAAAAACAAATACCCAGCCTGGTTTTGGTTGAGCCATTGCAGCACACTGCACTGAAACAGTATAAATAAATTTCTGCTGATTTAGTTTAAATTTATTGTAATTTTGATATTAAGATGTGCAATAGACGTATCGCAGAAGACTGCTTTAACAGCGATAAATGTAAGAAAAGTTACTGCTAATGCAAACAGATGATTTCCTACAGCTGCACCTCACATTAAAAGCATTTAACTGGCAAAACGCGAGTTAACTTTTTTTCTTGAAGTGACTGTTTGGCTACTTACAGGAAATATGTTCAGTCAGCTTGGCTAGCCAACCGCTAAATGTGTTTGTAGAGCAACACAGCGGTCATTTTCAACATTTGTTGACACTGCGTCAATTCAAAATATGTCTGAGTAGTTTTATACCGACTGTGAAAGCAATGGAACAAACAAAACCTTAAATGACAAAAAAAACAAAACAAAACTGTGAACTTACATATTTGTTTATCGCGAGTCATATCATCATTGCAATATTCAACACCATTATCGCATATCGCAAATTTTCGTGATATCATGCAGCCCTAGCATACAACATACCACTTTTTGGCTGAATAAGTACGTACTGCTGGTATAGTATGTGGTTTCGAAAACAGCCATAAACAAGAGCGACACCTGTAACTGCCAACCATTTATAACAAAGATGGCTGTAGCTGTGGCCTCAAAAAGCTTAGAAGTCACAGACATTGAATATTCATTACAAACATGAAAGCTAACCCAAACCAAGTGGGTAAATTTTGACAGAAAAATATTCATTTTCATCAAAACACTAAAACTAAATCAAAGGTGCCAAAATCTGCACAAACCACAAAACACAACAGGTCAACTGCTGATGTTAGTCTTCAGTTGTCTCCACATGCCTCGATTCATTTCACACCTTAAGAAAATCTGGCTGACATATGAGATGTTACATGAGGCATCATATTTATCCATTATACTGCACCACACACACCACAAGACACTGTCTATTTCTAACTTCCCTCATTAAAAGTTTAACCACAAACTGCTGGCAGCTGAGCGTTTTCCTGCAACTGCCCCCTGTGGCGTTCAGGAAGGCTAATGCTTCTGCTATCTTTAAATCCAAGTTTAGGACTCCTCAGCTTTCTTCATCATCTCTTCATTTTCTCCCCTTTAAGCTTTTGCTTCCATTTTTAACCACAGTATTTCAATAAGCTACACAAAAAAACCTGAGATAAAAACACACAGACAATGTGACGCTCACAGACTCTGGTGTACCTGGTGTGGTTTTCTCCAGCGTATACCAGCGGTAAAAGGCTCTCTTCTTCTGCTCACTCAGGTCGGAGCCGTGCTGCAGCAGCCAATGGGAGATCCTGCTCTGGCTGATGCCTGGAAAGCAGCCAGACATCGAATTACAACAGAGTGCTTTGCATCAAGCCCCGTTACAATTTGTAGACAACCCTCGAAAAAAATTCAAGAGAGATGGAAGGGACACTAGAGGGACAAAGTGTTTTTCTCTCTCCTTAGCTCTGAATTTATTTCTTCTTCGATCACTTGTCTCTCACACAAACTGTAGCCACAGAAACTCCGCTGGACGCTCTCACTCCTCTCTACTGGTTGCCTGATAATTTGTTGAACTGGAAATCAGAGTTTCACTTTGGCGCACAAGGTTTGCAAAAGTTGATAGCAGTTTTTTGTACTGCACTACTAAAAACACTTATTTATTATATAAAAACTCACATTTTTTATCCTCCATTTCAGTCGTTACATAGTTAAACAGTCATTGAACCAAAACTGAGACAGCTTTGTGTTTGCTTTCTGTTCTTGCACAAAACACATTTTTAAAAAGCTTGATCAACGTCTGAAAATCGTTGAAACAAAATGTGCAATGAAAATTCAATTTCTTCAGATTTTTCAGACACTTTGGGGACACCGATTGAGTAACAGCCTTGACAGCTGATGAGTGCCAAATATTTATTTAAGATCCTCTCCAAACACGTGCAACATATTCCATGCAAATTTGTGTCCAAAATGATTTTTCTCCAAGTATGATATATTTTCAAGATGACATGTACTCCTTTTTCCTCTTTGGGATCAAAAATCTTGTACCATCAGTACGCCCTCATGTGTATCTTTTGAAGCACCCATATTAATCAGAAGCATCAGAACCTCTCTCTGATCTTCTCTGTATTGTTTAACATGTAAGATAAACATTTCTTCTGGAGAGACGAATATTCAATAATAAATAAATGTGCATATCTGAGAAAAATGACAGTGTGCTGGCAACAGAAAACACCTCAAATCAACAGCGTAGTTTCAGAGTGTATCAGTCTTGCCACTCACCAGTAACTTGTGCTACCACTGCCTGAGAGATCCTCCTGTTCCCCAGGAACGCTTTGATCTCCTCTTTCACCAAGCTGCTGTCCCTCCTGCAAACACACACAGCACAAGTAAGAACAGAGCAGTGCATCTTTACACACTGTCAGCAGTAAAATCTCAAGCACCACATACAAGGAGCTCAACAGCATTTCAAAGAACAGCTGAATTTTTTATGGATTTAGTACATTGGAGTAACACTGAACTGACAGATTGCAAACAGAAAGACATGTAGTGAGGGTAAAACATCTGGATGACTGTGTGGCCAGAGTTTCAGCTTTCACTTTTTCACAATTTAAATGGACTAATACATGCAGAACTGCAGGGCAAGCTGCCATATCATCATTTACACAGCATCAACTACAAAAGCTTTCATGTTGAACACTTCAGCTGTTGATGCTGCGCTCCTTTACATCACACTCAGACCATTTGATCGGTATATTGTGCGTTAAATGATTTGTATGCCAGACAATCAGATCTGTGTTTGTGTAATGTACATATTCATGGGATTTCTACAACATCGAGGCTCCCTTCTGATCCGAGGTGCATTTTAACAGCATTATCGAGGCATCGTTCTTTTGTTAAACTCCCTCATAATCAACGAAGCATTTCAGTGAAACACAAAGGCAAGGGCTGTATGAATTCAAATAAACTGAGCCACAATCAACTCATCTATATCTTCAAAATGTATTTGGCAGACATGTTTCTGCTATCTGGGTACTCAGCGAGGAAAAAATAAAACATGCACAGACTTGCAGGAATGGAGGGTGGTGAGTGAACATGTGCAGTCACACAGTGTACCCGCCCTGCTTTCTGGCTTTGAGCCCAGTCCCCTCCCTTATACATACACGTAATATAAACACATACACACACACATACACGTACACACACACACCAACAAGCTAGTGAATGTCGTAGGTTAATTCACCATCCTTGTACAGATGCGAACGCCTTTTAGATGTGTAAGCCGCTTGGTGCATTTATCCATATTATTAGCACATGCTTTTTTATATATGTGTATTGGAAGGCACTTGCAGTGAGCGCCTACCTCTACCCAACCTCAACAGCACCAATGCTGAAACAATACCATCACAGCATCCTTTGAACAAGTTAGTATCCCAGACACAGTCAAAATAAAGAGCGCATCAAAGTCCTGTGTTCTCCGTTAGCATATTTCTGAAATGAAAATGCGTCACGACACTTGACATCCGGCATCAATATCCTCCACACCAGCCTCTTGCGGCGCAGCTAAAATTAGAGCTCAAAAACGCTGCTTGTATCGACACCAGTGAATCAATGTAGCACAAGCTGCTGTACAAGACTGAGGAAGAGTGGGAAATGGAAGGAGGGGGGAGGTGGTGGGAGGGCGATGTGTTGGATGCCAACTCAAAGGCCGAACCCCTGCAGAGATGGAAATGTGCACTTAAAAGAGAGAAAAATTAGAATGGCACCGTGGGATTGTTGACAAGCTGAAACCTCGTGTCAAGCCCCCGCAGCCCCGCCGAGTAAGATGCTGGAGAGTCCTACAGGCGAAGAGGACGAGGGCTTTTGAACGCTTCTTAACTTCTTGGGCTGTCTAAAGAGGACATGTAATTTAATGCAGAGGCAGCGGGAATGAGCAACGGGACATCTAGTGCAGTGCTGAGGGTAGAGCCTGAGCTCTAAATGTCTATTCTTACTCTGACTGTTCACACAGGGGCAGCTGGGAGACAGCAGGATGAGAGGGCTAATGTGCAAAGTGCTCTGAAGAACAGAGGAGGTGTCTAACATGTGGAATGTGATAGATTATGAACACAGAAATGAGTCTAAGTACTACTGAGTGTGTGAACTGTAAGCGATTGTTAGCTGTTACTGTGTGTGATTTCATGTAATGTTTGGAGAGGTGCATGAAAGACTTTTCATTCTTTCCTCTTTGTAAATGTCATCTTGAACCCTGCAGGCTTTTTCAAAGGTCTGCAGCACAATACTTCCCATTTTATAAAATACAGCCTTTGTTGACTGTGCAGAGTTGGCATTATCTCAACAAGAACGCCTTTATGCTTGTGTCTGTTGTTTCGATACACAATTACAGGATTTATATCTTTATGTGGTACATGCTGTACAAGACAAATGTGCTAATCACAACTGTCATGTGGTCCTGCTGTGCTTGCAAAAATGGAAGCCAGCACTCTTGAAAACAAAATGTCTGCACAGTTCAAAAAACGTATAGCTTATGCTGTTCAGTGATGCTTATCAGTCTCACAAGTGAATATCTATATTCACATGTCTGTAGCAAAGGCTTAACTCTGGTTCTGCATCAAGCAGAGTTGAAATGATTAGCTGATTATTTGATTAGTCGATCGAGACATTCAAATCAGCAACTATTGTGCTAGTTCCAGTAAGTCTTGCCCCAGTTCCAGCTTTTCCATTGTGATTATTTGCTGCTTTTTCTCTGCCTTATGTGATGTGTAACGCCCATCTTGGCTTTTGGCCTGTCGGTGCCTACTGCATGTGATAAGGAGCAGACTGATAGTTATCAAGAGGGCATCACTGTAGCTCCACCTTCGAAAAAATGTAACTGCACATCAAGCCTGTATGTGTGTGGAGCCCACAAGAACAGCCCTGAACTGGCTTCTTTCATCTTGCAGACATTGCATGTGTAAACCTTCACTGGATCGGCCACAAACATAATTATAAATGAACAACACTGCAAGATTATGTAGGACACACCAGCCAAAGCCCAAAGCCAGGATTTTTAGCTACAGTTAACTGCACAGCAACACCTTAAGGCAAAGTAGAAATGCACCTTCAAGTTTCCTCTCTCACAGGTGTCAAAAAGTCTCCTGTTCTTCAGCTGCATTTGCATTACTGGCACGAGTGCAACCAACATATACTGACAGCATGGAATACAGCAGCAATCAGCACATTTCATCATATCACCAAACATGATTACAGAGTGAACGAAAAGCTTTTCAGCACAACTATAACAAAGTCAGACAGAGACAGCAAAACTATTTTCAAACAGACAAATCCTGGTGAACATGATCTGTAACCACAATCAAATTCATTTACACGACAGTAGCAGGTTAAACAACTAGTAGGTCTATCTTGTTAAAACGAAAAATCTAAATCGACGCCTCAAGCATAGCTACTAAACGGACTTTGTGATGAGAAATGTTTACTTCTGCTTAAAAATTCAGAAGTAAGCACTGAACCTCAGCTCTCATGAGAAAATGGATGAGAAGTCTTTAAAACACGTGACAACCTCCATCTGCAGAAGAAGATAATGCAATATGATCATCAAAAGCAACAAAACTTAATTCATTTGTAGTGAGATTATTTTTTCATTTGCCGTTTCCAAGGTCAAGACTGAGCACAACACCAGAGTCTTTTTTACATGTACGTGTTTTAACAGCAGCTGAACACAACGGAACTTCAGTGGAGAATCCAGCTGGTATATCTGATTTACCCCAATATAAACTGTGCTTTCTTGCCTCAATGCTTCCGGTACTACTACTAATAAAGACTTCACCCAAATGGCCGCTGTAACACCAGCCAGTCAGTATGAAAATGCACTAGTCAGAAAAGATGATTAAGACAAGATTTAGTGTTTTCTGTGCAGAGGGACATTCTGTTAGCCTAGAAATCTAGATGCACCCTAGCGGCAGCAAATAGATTTGCTCAGCCAGTACGTCTCGCAACGAGCCATAAGGACTTTGTAGGTCCTGAACACCGTTTGTGTTCACCAATCACAGCGCTCGATGTGTTTAGAGAGTCGGTGGGCGGGCTTAACGCAATGACGACAGGCCTGCGATGGTGAACAACAAGAAAGATGGCGTTGGCGAAGGAAAAGCAGTCGTTTGAATTGCCATTGGCATCAACTTTGGCAGAATTAGACTTGTCCTTTTTTTGAAAGTTGAGCAAGAAAATGCACTCAAGTCATTTCTTTCGAAGAAAGATGTATTGGCTGTTTGCCTGTTTCTGTCGCTTTGACTATGTCATCTTGTTCTTTGCTCTGATTGGTCATAGCGCTACCCCATTACGTGCAGAGGCATTTTGAAAGACAGCGCTCATCCCGCCCCTTAGATTGAGCGGAGGTCTGTCGGTCGTTGCCAGACTATACATTTTAATGTTATAGTATGGCTTGCCAGGTTACCTTCTACCGTCACAGGAGGTGAAAAGAGAACCGGATTCACCTGTGCATCCTTTTTGATAGCTTCTGCAGCAAACCTTGTCCCCCCTCACTGCACTGTCTTTCAGATGCATATATAGAACTAAGACATCCTTTAGCGTATTGCCCCAAGATTGATTTCTGGGTCACGGGTTGACCAAAGAGATGAGGAGGCTCAAAACGAAGACGTTTTGAGAGCAAGAGTCTATTCTCTTGCAAATTGTGATTTAATACTTCTCTGTTATGTCCTATGTCATTCCAAGCACGTGAAACATTGTTTACGAAATAGAGTATAAGGTTTGCACGAAAATACAGGACATTATAGGATGGGACGATTCTATATTATATCGGACAGGTGGCCACCCTATCTTCAGGTGGGATGACATCTCTGCTACTTTAGACGTGCTAACTAGTTTAAGCTAAACAGTGACTAAAGTGAAAGTTTTTGGAGCATGTTTTAATGTCAATGTCCTCTCCATGAATCCAAGGCAACCAATGAGCATTTACATCTGTAGATCATGCAGCATCCCTGCCTCATATCAGAAAGAAATCTGATCCCGAAGTGACCAAAGGGAAGGGGAATCGAGTGGACAGCTGTATGGTGACCCGGTGGTTGGAACAGGTGGCTTGTTGTGAAATACGCAGTTGAAGGTCATGCTTGTGTGCTTTGCTTTGATACATGCCACCTGCACTCTCATTATAATTTTTATTATCTCATTGTCAAACAAATGGCTTAAATCTAAAATACAAGTATTTTTCCTCCCTATTAAGATGGCCCAGGCTGACCCACGCTTTGACCGGATGAAGTGACACACCTCTTATTCTGTGTAACAGTAGATTTGACTGACTAAACATTGCATTTTGTTTAAACATTTTAGAATAAGGTGTTACAGCAGAGAAATGTTCACTTGGCTGCTCACCTGCAGTTTATCGGATGTCGGGGTATTATGAGAGAGAGAGGTATTATGATACCACACTGTCATCAAATGCAAACAAATTTTATCTGAGGACACACCTGCAGCACCTAGTATAATCCTCATATCCTTGTATAACCCCAAACTTAGTCATGCAACGTTGTGACATGTTCTGTGAAAAATAAAGCTGAAACAGTAAATAAAATCATTTGAATTGATGCCTTAAAAACATAAAAATCTCTTATTTAAAGGCAGGTGTTTTGATATACTGCCAGGTGCAAAACTTACCCATACTGGTTGAGAAAACCAGTCAAAAAAAAAAAAAAAAAAAAGGTTCGCAGAGGTGAGCATTACAGTGACAGACTGAGCTGTTGTGTTCAGCTGCCAGGTGAACGTGTGGAGAATGTAAAGCAGGGTGGAGCTGATAAAGGGCACAGAAACCTTCCCTGCATGGATAAATGTTAACTCTGTCCTCAATGGTAAAAATTGTGGATGTAGCAACGCACCCACTTCCAACCAAATATTTTCTTATTGTGCAATGGTTTAGGCCAGATAGCGGTCAATAAAATGTCATGTGAATGAAATGTCACAGGCTCAACACCTACAACAGTCAACAATGAAGTTAATCTGGCCCCTTGAAGCACAATTGTGCATGTGAGGAGCAGAAGCAGGTGACAAATGTCCAAAATACCAAAATGTAAATGAAACAGTGAGGCTGTTGGGGACATTATGTGAGAGTCTTATCAGTCAAAGTCGTACATGTGGTGAAGAAGCTGGTTCCTGGCCCAGTGCACTTAAGGCAAGAGGATTAGGCTCCAGAGTATTATTAGAGCTACTGATTATCCCCTTACCTGATCCGCCTAATTCTAGCTCGAGCCTATCTATTTAGCAAAAAAGAGGAAAAATGTTTGGATTGGGTTGTAGAAAGTGAATTGGCCTTTCTGTGCTTCAGCGCTCTGTCGAGTCCAACATTGACTCTTTTGGTGTTTTCTGCTGAACTCATTAGGTCCTGGCCTTTTGTCGCCGCCTCCCCTGCTGTGGGGTTCATGTGATTAATGCACTGCTGACCACTGAGGCCAGCAGCAAGGACTTGTATCAGTGCCAGGGAACAGCAGACAAAAGAAAATTGTCTCTCCAAATAACTGAGGAGAATACAGCCTCTCAAAGCCAAACAGTCCCTTGACTCAATGATGAATGCAAGCAGGCCAGTATCTCTTCAAAAAAGTTCAACAGAAAGGATTCTAATCCATTTGTCCTCAAGTCTGTAACTATAGTACATCAGTTTGGATGTAATTACACACTCCCTGCTTCTGATCTTATGGTCAGAAATTGACTTTGAGGTCTGCGTCTTAAACTGGGAGTAGGGACTGAATGCGAACAAGAGCCAGTAAATCCTGCTAACTGATTGTTTAAAAGTGTAAACCAGTTTAGAAGAGGCAAAGTAGTGTGTTTTCGATGCTTAGCCTACTTTTTTTTACTTGTGCTTGGTGAAGAACTAATGGAGGATTGGAAGAATCTGTCATCATTGCTGCGGCTGTCTCTGAATAAACAAGCACAAATAGGGACCTGGCAGTTGGTTGGATGATGAGAGTGTGTTCCCACATGTCATTCAGTGTGTGTGTGTTCTGTACTCATGCACTATTAACTTCCCACAGAGTGTTGGGACCACTGCCAGGCTCAAGCTTTACTGTCATCTTGTCAGCAACAATGTTCTGATGCTGCTGGAGCAGGAGTTCCCAAACTTTTCCAGGCCCCCCAAATAACATGAGCTTACAGCTAGACCTCCCCTTTTACTAAATGACTTTAAAAACCCACTGAATGACTTTAAAAACCCACTGAAATTGCGCACAAAAACTCACGCACACACACACACACAAAAAGATTATGGAAATGACATGTTTGGTGGTGTTTCAGTTAGACAATGCTCCCTTCATGCGGATGAGTTTTAGGCTGGGGCATCTCAATAGCACCACAGTGCACTGCACAATTTAATTTGTAGTGGTAAATCATAGCACATAGTAAGTTTTTCAAAAAAATCACAGCTCTTGCAATTTGGATGTATTGCACGTGGCCATACTGCAATCTTGATAACATTTCAACGAATTGTTCAGCTCCACGGCAAACCTGTAACCTCTAATTTGTTCTTTTCTTTACAGTGTCCAGGGACATGAAGCTCAATCCGCAGCAAGCTCCGTTGTATGTAAGTACCACTATTCATACTAGAAATTAAACAGAAGCTCTTCCTCCAGTGTGTGTAGTTTGTCTCTTAATACACCAAACAGATGTTTTCACTTGGCCTAATGAGACCTCGTCTGCGACTGTGTAGGTGTGTGCAGCACCTTAAGGTTCATTAGTTTTGCCTGTTGGGGTGGGATAGTTTACGCCTTTATCATTTTTATTAGTACTGTATGTGGAGGTAGATGAGCGCATGTGGATCCTGGAAGAGCTTGACCTGACTTTGACCTGAGAATAGGCCTCATTGCCGATAACTGGAAAAACTGGAAACAGCTGCATGGTTTTGCATGGCCAGATAGTGGTGCACACATTAGACTGCATGCAAATCAACTTGCTAATGGCTTGCACTGTGCTTGCTGTGCAGTCTTGTGTTTTCAATGGTCATGTTCTTAGTTAGCTGAAAACAAGAACCATTAGTTGAGCTAATGATGTAAAAAAAAATACTCAGGTAAGTTGGAAAATTATAAATCATTTAGAAAAAGATTAACAGGAGACAAAAATAGGACTACTGATAGGATAACATTAACTGTTTCATTGTAAAATATCTCCATCTTTTAATTCAAAGCTAAGTTTTTAGTATGGTGGTTCCAATTAAGGATGCACAGTATTTTTTTTGCCGATATCCGATATGCCAATTTTTTACAACTCATTTGTCCGATAATTGATACCGGTACTTATATGTATATTTTTTCCCAACACCTAATTGCAGAGATCATCAAGTCTCTTCTGTATTAGAATTTACTTACAGTATTATTATGCATTCTCTTACTGTGTCTTACCTTGTTTACTTGTGTCTTTTAAATTGCTTTTGTTTTACTGTTGCACTGCGGTTTTGGGTAGAGCACCCACAATTTCATTGTACTCATCCACTGTACAATGACAGTCTATTCTATTCTATTCTATTGACCTGCCAGCAAATGCAGGCGTAAAATACAAAGCTTAAAATGATGTAATATTTAGTTCTTGTGCAAAACAAGAAAAACACTTGAACTTTTGTAAAACATTTATTTATGACAATTACTTCTAAACAAAGCAAGTAAAAATACATCTTACTTAAAACTGGATGATGCTCCACCTGAGACAATCATAGCAAAACCCACAACCAGGGCAAAGTTGGCCTGTTTCACAAGTGACAAAGTAAATAAACATAATGTCTGTCCACAGGGAGCATGTGAAACATGGCATCGATGTTTAATGAAGGTACCAGCAGCCTGTGATTTTATCAGTTATTACATCAGTGGATATCAGCATGCTGGCCAACCAATACTGATAACATGCTGATAATACTGTGCATCCTCAGTTCCAATTGCAGTAAAACCCTGAAAGAGTTCATGCGATTTGCTTCCCCATCAACAATGACGGATTACCGCATGGGCAAAGTGGGCAGGTGTCCAGGGCCCAGCAGGTGCCTAGGGCCCTGGCCAATGGGGTGTTGTGTTACTTAAGGATGCTGGAGCAACGTTACATTGGTCATTTAGCAAACACTTTTTTTCAAAAATGAAAGGATATTTTACCTTTTTAGCTGTTCCAAAAAGTGAAAGGATGCTCTGCTGCCTTTTCAAGTTGATTCTTTGTCTTAAGTTAAATGTCACTGGTGAGAAAAAAATCATTTAATTCACTGAGCTGCTCAGATGCATCTTTTAATTTGGAACGATTTCTTGCGAGTTGTTTTATGCACGAGTTAACGCCATTAATTAATTGGTCCACCTAAAATGCCAAAATGACAACTTGAAGAGGATTTAAGAGGATTTATTTGTCACACATACATATCATACACATAGGTAGTGAAATATCTGAACTTCAACCATAATTGGCGCTGCCTGTCAGCACCTGAAAGGGTTAACGATCCTTTTTCTGAAATTGTCGAGGATCAAGAATGAGCTAAGGACCAGAATGACATAGAGACATTGAACATGCTGTCACTCATGGCCATCAAATCAGAACTCATAAGAACTGGACTTTGGTAATTTTTCTTCAGAAAAGGCCAGATAAAAACAGCTGATTTTTCTAAGGCATTTTTAACTTTTTGTGTGGTTGAAGCTGTGCTGTGACTTTATATTATATATGACGGCCATTTATATTTTCTTTCACTTTTTATTGCTGGTGGTTTTATTTTAACTAATGTGTGTACATTAACCCTAAATATGTAG
>JAQFJA010000010.1:3545629-3562665 GCA_029874485.1 Naso brachycentron | reverse complement strand
CTACCCTATTACGTGCAGAGGCAGTTTGAAAGACAGCACTCATCCCGCCCCTTGGATTGAGCGGAGGTCTATCGGTCGTTGCCAGACTATACATTTTAATGTATATATCATAGCATAGCTTGCCAGGCTAACATTCTGTGAAAGGATCAGTCTAACTGCAGATATGATGGAATTCACATCCACAGTCTCAGAGGACATCTGGCCTTATGTTACCATAACCCACTTTCTGTTAGTATTCTGTACAGTTCTGCAAACACCAAAATAAAGTTTTATAACTGGTTATAAGGAAAAAAGTTTCACAAACAAAGTTTTAGAGCTTGTTCCCCCTTCATCACTACTGACCTCATCAACTCCTCCACCTTATCGTCAATGTCCAGGTCTTCTTCTGTAGCTTCAAACCCAAACGCTCGTGCTGCGGCCGCACTGTTCACTGGGTACCGTGGAGGAGATAGCTTCCCGTTGGGCGTGGCAGCTAGGCTATCCCTGCCGTTCTGTGACAGAGCCACCAGTGAGACTGGTGAGGGCAAGATGGCGGAGGGCGGTGGTGGCCCTGGAGGTGGGGAGGTGTCATAGCTGTTGCTAGGTGACATTGAGAGCCCCCCTCCGCTGCTGAACTGTGTCTGCGTGGCGGTGGAGATTCTGGAGGTCGTGGAAGACGCTGCAGGCGCAGAGTGATCGCCGGTGCTGCCCTCGTTGTTGCCATTACATGACATGGAAGAGGTGGTGGCTGCTGAGGCAGTGTTGTTATTGTTGAATGATGTAGTAGTATTTGAGGCAGAGTTGCTGTTTGCCCCGCCCACTCCATAGGAGGAGGAGGAGGAGGAGGAGGAAGAGGTGCGGCGGCCAAACTTGTCACCATGCTCCCGGTCCAGCCGGTCCAGAGTCTCAAGTGCGTGCAGAATCTCCTGCTTGGTCATGCCAGTGCGACGCAGTCGCTGCAGCAGATCTATCTGCTCAATAGTGAAGCGCGGCTCCTCATTGAACTCAGACATCCTGCTGCTGGATGAGAGACAAGACAGACAGGTTGTGAGACAGAAGAAAAAGGAGGAGGGGAAAGGAAACAGGACATGCAGGGTGAAGTTAGGAAGAGCAAATAAGTGGATGTTCAAGATCTAGGAGGAAAACTGGAAGAGAAAGAAAGACGGGGGAACAGAAGGAGCAAAGGAGGAAAGTCAGGCAGGAATGAGACAGGAGGAAATGAGAAGATTAAGTAGGAAAGAGTGAAAAGGAACGCAGATGCAGATGGGGAGAAAAATGAGAATGATTAGTGAGGAGGAGGAGGAGGAGTGAGGCAGAGAAAGGTAGGTAGTGGAGGAGAGTTAGAGGGATAAAGTAGAAACAGAGGGGAGGGAGAGGAAAAAAATGTAAGAAGAAAATAAAGAGGCTGCAAGTAAGAAAAGGAAGACAAGAGCGAGACACAGAAGTGTGAAAGAAAAAGGGAGGGAGGGGCAGGGCATAAAAATCAGCTATTTTTGGGAACCAGCAGGCAACACACGCAGAGTGCCAGAGTCACCTTGACAGCTGATGCTATCTTAACATTCTGACTGCCGTTCTTTAAGAGCTACAATATATCCCCGGCTCTGCACACCACCCACGCCGTATGTTTTTCATAAGCAATTTGCTGTGCTCACAATCAATGCAACTGGAATCAGACTGCGGCAGATTTTCCATCTTCTGTGCCAGCCCGACCTATGCTGATATGATAAATGTTTTAAAAGGGGTCACTGACATTTTTCTACATCTGTGTTAGTGTCAGCTTTGCAGAGCACAGAAAAAAAACAAAAAAACAAAATCACTTCAAAGTGTACACAGCGTTTTGAAGTTATTATGATGGAATCAAACATGATCGTGGCCTGTAGAGGTCTGTAACAGCAAGCTTTAAAAAGATCAGAGCAACTGCCAACATTTCAGACACATCGATGGGAAAGTCATTGGATGGGCACTGAAACACATTACTTCTGTGCCACTGGCTAGCTTAGCAGCCCTGGTGAACATTAGGTTCTCTCTTTAGTTATCATTAAGAATTCATAAGGAAGGCCACTACGGCTGTAAAAATCATTATGAATGTATGTTTAATGCTGTTACACTACCAGGCCTGTCCCAAACCAGAAGAGAATCGATGTTTTTAAGAAGCAAGTGGCTGCAAAAACTACTACTTCAACAGTCAGAAAGATTCAGGCAAACTGTGTTTCAAACAAAGTCAAGCACTTGAAATCATTACCCATCCTGGTCAAGTATTAACAGGGTTAACCTGTTCACTTTGGCTGCAGTTGGTTGAACAGGTTGAGACACAGAGCAGAGGTTCCCTCCTGCAGGGGAGCCGAGATTCAAGCCTGATGTGCTCAGTGCCCCGCACTGCTTTACTGCAGGTCACATCACACAGACTGCACAGGTGTGCACGCGCAAACCCAGAAAAAACTTTCTGATTATTACACTAACGTGTGCCTGGCTTTGCATGATGGTAAACTCTAAACAAACTTCATTCCGACCACATCCGTGACGGATTTGGTCACTTGATAAAGAGTCAAAACACGTTCAGCAACTCTTAAAAGCTCACAGAAAACAAAAGCAGATTTAATGTCACGGAGATAACAACGAGAACGGACAAATGACTTTGACTTGTTTAAGCAAGCAAGCAGAAAGCGAAGCGCTCTTGACGATGCCTCAGTGCGGACTGTGTGCATCTGATCCTCCCAGTGAAAACCAAACTCGTCTCTTGGAAGGTGAAGTTTTCTACATATTTCCAGTCCTACATTTGACCGTAGCTCGCCGTGTCTCTTTCTCCTCCACGTCTTTCTGTTTTGCTGACTGTGGGCCTGCAGTCAGAGCACAAATCTGTCGCTCGCTTCACCGCTGCGGGCGAGCCGCCGGTGATGCCAGCTTTCACGCCCTTTGCCCAAAAGCTAACGTTAGCAAATGTTTCCGTGGCAGGCGGACAATGCCCCACGCAACGTTAACGTTACATTTCCTCGCTTGTAGCCCTCTAACCCAGAACTGTTATCATCGTTTCCAGCACCGCCACCGCTGAATCTGTACTGACAACAGTCCACGGGCACCGCAGAAGACGGCTAGCAACTTTATTCGGGATTTTTGGGGCAGCTTTGCGCTTCTTGTGTGGTTAGCATAACATGCTAGCCATGCCAACGCTGATACTTAACGTTAGCTGACGTTAGCCGCTGTCGCTGGCTAGCGAACGTTTGATATTAATAACATCACTTTCAGTGCTGAAGATAGCTAAGTACATGACTTACCTCGGATCAAATTGTCCACTCAACCATTTAACTTTGTAACTTGTGCAAAGACCCGGTGTGTCTTTTACTGCAGCCCAAAAATAAAGCAGTTTGATTACAGTGCCCTGTCCGACCCCTTTCCAAGGATTTCTAATCAGAGGCGAATTATTTGCCTCTCTGCTTTGTCTGTCTGACAACAGCCATATTGACAACTAACACCTCCGAGTAGCTCAGAGGGAACTGTAGTTTTACTCCCGCACAGGCCGCTACCACGCGGCGACGATCTATACACTAAAGACTACATATCCCTGGCACGAGAGCGAGGGGAGCCGATGCCTCACTGATCTACAGTTGTCACAAAAGGCGATGCAGTTTTTAATGTGACCACAGCGGCTGCTGCCCTCAGCCTGCTGCTGAGTGACAGCTGTCCACCTGTGCCTCCTCTCCGGCCACCGGCCGACTCGTTACATGGTGCACTGCAAACTGACAGCTGGAAAACAAAATGATTGGTCCCTATTTGAAAAGAAGACGACTTAGCCCTTAACTTTTGTGGAAAAGATGAGTAGGTAGCCTACTTTAAGTTGGTGGTGCTGTAATCACCCCGAGGAGAGGACTCGTGAGGAGGATGTGATTTATGGTCATCGTGTCAGTCCAACAGGTTTGTGGAAAAAACCCCTGAGTGTCCAGTAAGAGATGAATTTTCTGGTACACACCCCATAGCAGGTCCAGCTGAACTTAATTTTCAGATCATAGCCAAGGTTAAGTTAGCAGACATGTTTGAATATTTCTGGTGAATTAATGTTTCAGATTTGAAGGGGGCTGACACGTTTGTTTACGCAGCTAGTTTAGATGGAAGAAGGTCAGAAGTGTGGAGAAGTTAAAGGAAACTTCATTCTGCAGGGAAATGGATCCAGGTGGCAAACTTAGCATGTGCATCAATTAGACATTTCCACTGACAAACACATCCTGTTTAAGTCAACCGTTAATATATATTTGCTGTTTCTGCTTCATTCCAGGCTGCAGCTGCTGTGCCTCTGCGGAGCTGCTGCAGTTTACTCTTCATATCATTTTCTGTACAGCTAGCAAAACAAGTTTGGTGACATGTTGTCCATTTTGTAATAAGCAGTTTTGAATCTTGATAAAGGAAATGATTCATACATCTCCTGGTAACGGTGCAGAGCATTGTGTGATGGGGATGTCATGCTGGGAAAATCAGAGCAGAGCAAAGTGAATGACAAGTGGCCTGCTCTCCTGGAACAGCAGTCAAAGTGCTTTTAACACAAGACAGACCTGATCTGCCACGGTGGAGCAGTGAAGATGAAGTCAGAAGCTTTTTGAAACATTTTTGTGGCACAGAATAAAATGAATATTAATGTTGTTAAAGCAGCTGTCTGTGACCTGTGCAGTCATGAACAATGCGTGATGGACTCATAGTGCTTCTCATAAAGGGTTCTTATGGTTCCATGTCTACAGTTGACTACTTGAGACATATTACGGCGTTCACATAGAATGAACAGCACAGATTGTGTTTATAGAGCAGTGAATGTTGCTGTGCAGAAACAGTGCGATTCACAGTCTAGTAATCATACTGCCCCCATGTGACAAGTAACCAGAAATAATAAGAGGAGCTGAGAGGGTTGTATTTTTTTTTTAAATAAATACATTGTTAAAAATTTGTTCCTTCACATAAAACTCAAACTGAAGTTTGTCTGCACGAGCTGTAGATAATAAATAGATTTTTCTCTTTCTTCCAAAGCTCATAATTATTTGAAGCAGTTAATTCTTTATGTAGTAAAACACCACTGTTGTATGGTGAAAAAAATTATTAATGTTTATTTATAGAGCGTCATAGCATTTCACCTAACATCAAAATCTAACTGAACATTTACTAATTTCTCCAGCTTTTTCTGTGTCTTTCCATATAGGCTATATGAGTAAAGCTCCTCCCTAAAAAACAAAGTAATTTATTTTTGCCTGAGGACACAGTTATGAATGTGAAGGTTTTGGCACTTAGCTCTGATACTAGAAAATGACGAACGAGGATGCAGCCATGATTTAAAAACTGAACTCTTTGTCCTGTTTGAGGAAGCAGAAGTATTCTAAACAAATCCCACAAGTGAAAATGTGAACTATTAAAAGTCAGAAGAGTTGGATTTCGGTGAAATTAGGACCGTACACATGAATGACACTGTTGGTTTTGATCTGTTGAATGCTGTAGCTGTAGTTTGTGCCCAAATGATTGTTGTACAATGTTTGAGCCTGTAATAGCTTTTGTCTTGTCACACACACACACACACACACACACACACACACGAGTCTAGAAGAATCATAATGTCTATAAAATCTTAAAATGTCTTCACAATGTTCTTAGTGTACACCGTTTTCTTTTTAAATGCAGCTGTACCAACCACATTATACTGGTTCATCAGGATGCATTTCATCCAGCTGTGCCAGTTTGACTTACAGCAACGAGCATGACAGCTCGCTAACATGTTCTCGCAACTGAATGAAACTGAGTTACATTGGTAATGTTATAAATTTAGTTTTTATCCTTTACCTGTCGAACCCTGAAAATCATGAGCTGTCGTTATGTGCTGAAAAGAAACCTGTATGAGTTTACTCCAGTTTATTACCAGATAAATGAACTTTTGAACAGAGGGAGACTGGAGACCACATAACAATTTTAACATCTTGTCATTTCTGTCAGTGGGATTAACATCACGTCATTGTTTGTTTTTTCCAGTTTCATTCTCTATAAGCTGTTCCTCTTTCTGGCAAACTGTTTAACATTGAATGGCAAAAGTTGACTATCCAGAATAAACATTATAGATATCAACTATAATTTTGACTAGTATTAATTACATTTTGATTAGTCGAAGTGACAGTTACGTAATTCAGTTTTGACTGTAATTCAGTTGTGACTAGTCAAAACTGAATTACAGATATGTGCAATGACGTCACTGAAACTGCCATTTGACTTGTCACACATCCTAACCAGGCAGAATTTCACTTCAAGACATCACAAACATCATTTGGACTTCAGAGAATTGTCGTGCAACAACATAATTGTTCCTGATCAAAACTCCATTTCAAGATGTAATTACATTTGGACTGGGCAGAATGAAGGCAAACGATATCTCCAATTGGAGATAACTCTAATCGAAATTCATTTGAAGATATCCATAACTCACATTGTGGATATCTACTGTTGAATTAAAGATATCTGTAATGAGAAAACCCATACACATGAATGGGACAAGTGACGTCATCTGTCCTTGGAAGAATGACGTAGTGGATATCAAAATGACACTTGTGGATAAGAAGAATTAAATTGCGGATATCTGTAATACATATCCAGACTAGCTAAAAATGTTAAAACAGCTTGCCATACTTCTCGGCAGCTCTTTCCCTCCAACTCCTTTATGATGCTACGATATGCACAATCAAGCATTGGTTAGATTGTCATAAACGCCATTCCGTAGCCTTTTTCCCCCAACTAACGTTAATGCAGCATTCAGTGGGCTGACAGTCGTCTGACCAAAACTGAAAAATGAGACAGTGAAGTTCCTTTTTTTTATGGACTTTGGTTAATAAATCTAACTTATTATACTGCACTTTATTTTCATTTCCCCGTTGATCTTCTTAAAAAGTGGGATAAAAGCCGGTGGAATAATATAAAAATACTTTCCCACTGACAGACCGAACGCTGCCTTGCCCACCAGGAGAGCAGAGTCCGGGAGGTCACTTGGCCTCCTTCTGGTTCCTTCGAAGTTCCCTACATTTTCCCAGAAACCTCGTCGTGGCTTTCGAGTGCAAACAAGAACTCAGTGCGCAGCTGCCCACGGAACATGGTTTGATGCTTGGATAGTGGATACATCAGCATCCGGCGAAAACTTAAGTAGAGGACCAGGAACACTTTACCTATCGCCCACTACTTCTCAGCGTGTTTTTAGCCGGCGGGTGCCCATGTGAGTATGCAGCGAATGAGGGAAAGCTCGGGGAAACAAACCGCTGTTGTTCAGCCAGCTGTTTTGGTCAGCGAGGTTAGCTGGCAGCGGCTAGCAGCGTCACTCGGCTAACATAAACTTAGCTAGCATGGTGCGAGCAAACAGCAGCGTCGGAGTGTGTTGATGGTAAAAATGAGGTGAAATACTCACAGTTCGGAGCTCTAAGTGATGGTGAGACATGCGAGCTGTTTCAGGTCCATACAACGAAGCTGTGGTGTTAAATGTAACGCTAGCTTGGCTGATAAGGTCGTGACGTTACTGGGATTTAATATAACGTTAGGGCCGAAGCTATAATAATAACGTCATTTTAATTTCCACAAGAATTTGCTGCATGCACGTGAACATTAAAAATTCCGAAACAACCATTTTAATCTTAAAATATTAGCGGGCATGTGGTGAGTTTTAGCTGTTGCTGTGTTAACTTTTGTGAGTAAGTGTGAATAACATTTAGATATGTCCGCCGTTTGGCCGTTATTAGTTTGCTGAAACACCTGTGAAACAGCAGGAAAACGACACGGGGCTGGTTGGAAAGCAGTCTCGCGCATGGACCGTTGGTGTGCACTGCGCTCGCGCTGTGTGTGGCAGCGTGTTTCAGGACATGCTAGCGGGCTGGAAACAGCCTCTGGAGCAGCTCGCTGTTGTGAGGAAAAGTTGCTCAAGTCATTTATTTGAACACCTGCCTGTGGGAGCAGTTGTGTTTGCAGTGACGGGAAGTCCAACTTCATTGTCAGTCAACTTTATCTGACCAGTGCAATCATTTGTCCATCTCATGTGACCAAATACCTCAGTCTCCTGGAGAATATATGTATATTTTAAATTATTCTGGTACCTTTTAACTGCAAAAACATAGTTGCTGATTGTTGTTTTTTCTTGTTTTAAATGACTTGTTATTCACTTCTGAATGACATCCCATAAATTAGTGTCAAATAATACGTGTTGCTTGCCTCCAAACACACTAAAATCAGCACTGACATAAAACATTCAGCCTAACTGTTACTGGGTTTCCAGAAATTTTACATCACATTGCAAGTCAGTGTTTGTTATCTAAAGAATGACCCCTTTGAATATGAAATGAAATGTCATTCAGGCTTATTGGTTGTACACAGTCAAATAAGCTTCAGAGTTTAGTGAAAAGAGGCTAAATGACTTGTTTATGGAAAAAGTAAAAGGGTCTTAAATACCCTGTGCATATGGACTGGTCACTAAGCTCCGTGTCAGTAGTTTGTTGTAAAAGTGTCTCTCACGAGCATTAGCAAACTAATCCTCTTCTCATAGCTTCTCAGCATCATATGAACGTGACCAGCAGCTCAAATAACTGTTTAGAAACAGAAGTGGGAAATGAAAGGCAAAGAGCACTGGGTCAGTGGGTTGGACTGGGTGATTTATTTATTTATTTTTAATTTTAACACAGCTGCAGTGCTGAAACTGTTGGT
This sequence comes from Naso brachycentron, assembly GCA_029874485.1. Taxonomy (NCBI): domain Eukaryota; kingdom Metazoa; phylum Chordata; class Actinopteri; order Acanthuriformes; family Acanthuridae; genus Naso; species Naso brachycentron. The sequence continues at coordinate 3,553,995 of JAQFJA010000010.1, read as the reverse complement.
TACTGTCTTCTGGTCACTAGTGTCCCTGCAGCTTTTTTCTGAGAGAACTCAAATCACAACAGCAATGATTAACATATGAGATACTTGCTGTTATTTGTTTTTTGAGAGTTTTAAGGTTGAGTCTGAGAAAAGCATTCTTTCAATGTTGAGCTTCAGAAACACAAATGACAACATAAACTATGATTTCCAGTCTGGTGGATTTAAAGCTCCTCTCAGAAACTTTCATTTTGTGTTGACTGTAGCGGCCCATGTGAACAAAAGCACTACCGCCTACTTTCGTGAAGATCTGGTCCAGTGTGAGCATTCGTTCAAGAGGAGAGTGAAAGAAACATGCCACTTGTTTGCACAGTACCAGTATGGCCATCAACACAAAATACTGAAATTATCTAAAGAAAAATACCTTCTGCTTCCAACCATAGAGAGTAAAAAAGAGGAGAGCAGATCGATCGTGCTTGTAAACCCAAATTGTCTCTTCTGGTCTGTGTGCCGTAAAGCGTTTCTGCTGGCTGAACGGACCGGGCAAAACCATTTTAAAGACAGCGAAGTTATCTCCAGTCTCCCTGTTGATGGTCACATTTGCTGATGTAGGTAAGATGTGAAGCATCAGTATTAAATTTAGACTGCTTCTTAACCAGTTAAAAGTGTCTCGTAGGGACTTAAATTTGCAAGATAACATCGTCTCCCTTTTATATATTATTAATTAGCATTGGTCACTAAATTCAGTTTTGCTAATCTTCTGTTTTACCTATGCGTGTCTTACTGTAAATGCCCAGTGGGCACAGAGTACCTGTTTGAAATGTCAATCAGAACCCCAACCCTACAACACTACAAAGACACTCAAGTGACCACAAAGTGACACAAAAGTCCCAAAGGAGTTTAAAAGTCCCACAAAGTGACACAAAAGTACTACAAAGAGTCTAGAGCTGCAGTGATTAATTGCACATCAATTAATCGATTGATAGAAAATTATTCGGCAACTATTTTGATAATCAATTAATTGTTTAGGTAATTTTTTAAATAATAAAGTAAATGTAATACTGGTTCAGCCTCTTAATTGTGAGGATTTGCTGCTTTTCTGTGTCATTCATGAGAATAAATGAGGAGTCTGTGTTTCAGGCTGTTGTTTGGACAAGAGAAACAATTTCCAGATGTCACACTGGGCTCTGGGAAATTGAGTTGAACATTTTTCATACTTTTTTGATATTTCATGGAATAAATGATTAATCGATTAGGTATATAAATAATCAGCAGATTAATCGATGATGAAAATAATCAGAAGCTGCAGCCCTAAAGGAGACAAAAAATTATTAAGTGGAGGATATTATGTCCCACCCCTACTTTTTAGTGTTAAGTTTCTTGGAAGTTAGAAATTGTGTACAGTCCTATTAAAAATGTTTCATTCTGAAGTGTTTTGCCAGACCAGGTGTTTGCTGCCTCCAGTCACATGCAGGCCTTCAATAAAAGGAAATGTGATAAAAGTCAGTTCCTGCTGATTTACAACTTTGTGCCAGAAATTTTCCATCTGCTGGGAAATGTTGCTGAATGTTTTTTCTGAGTGATTTACAAATGCTCATCTCTTATCAGGGTTCCCTGGAGGCTGCCAAGTGAAATCATTGCATTGCTGTCCGGCTCAAGGAAACTCAAACAGAGCTCACTCAAGAACTTACAGTGAGTATCTGAACATGTTCAGCATCGTTCAAGCCCACACCTCAAACTGAAATGCAGTATACACCCAATTACCTAAGACCGTGGATGATGCTTGGTTCATGTTTTTCCAAAATAAATGAGAACATCAGAATAGCTGATATTAGCATATTACTGTGTGCATTTGTCAGTTTGCAGACAAGCTAATTACTGGCACACACTTTAATTTACTTGAATTCTTCTGCTGATTTATTGAAAAATAGAGTTTTTTCATCATCTGATGCATTCTTACTGTCATCCCTGAAGCTACACTGGCCTCTCTCTTCGTGACCCTTTTGTACTTGTGTGAATAATTCAGAGCCACTAGGGGGCACTCTTGTGCTTGCTATTCCCTAACATCAGCCTAGCAGTCCCACAGTACAGAGGCTCCATAAGAAGTGTGTGGACTTATTACGACCATCAACACTATGCATTTTTCTGTGATGCCCATACAGTGCAAGACTTAATGTTACTTTTAAAACATCACACTTATAATAATGCCATTGAAAGCTTTGGGTTAGGGCTGGACAATAAATCAGTTTTAAATCAAAATTCAAATGAATCTGTGTGGACAATGTCAAAAAATAAAAATCATTAAAATCAATTTTCCCTTTAATTAGGGTAAATACAGTAGTGTACAGCTGTCTCTCAGCTCTGGGTTCTTATTTTTTATGAGTGAAGTTTAGTGAAAGTTAGGCTGGTACTTTATTAATCCCAGATTGGGGGATTCATCTTTGTTTGATCAAACCTTTATTTAAAGTTAGGTTTGGTTTGGTTCAAGCTAGGTTTGCACTTTTTTATTCCCAATAGGGAAATTCATGTTTGTTTGAAATAAAAACAGCATAGTTGAAGTAATTCCTTTGTCTTTTGTAGTTTAAAAAAACCAAAAAAAGCTGAAAATTAAAAATCGAATGTGGTATGAAAAAATCAGGTATTTTATTTTTAGGCCTTATCGCCCAGCTGGTGTGAGTCTTCTGCGTACTGGGGTCACAGTAAGGGAAGGAGGCTGGGATGTTAAAGCATACATGAACCATTATTACTAAAATGAGGATATTCATGATGATATTCAATGATATTTTGTGGCCAAAACTTTCCATTGAATTCAGTCTTTTAGTCAGCATGGAAATGTCATTACTCATATGTTAATGGATTCTTTAACTGAGTGTTGGTGTAATAATTCTCTCAATGTTCACAAAATTTCCCTCTAATGTGTATTTGTTTTGATTTGTGTCTGTTTAAGATCCTGAAGCCTTTTTTCAGATCAGATATTTGTTACATTCCTGCAATTCAAAGAGAGACTGAGTCATGAACGTAGCAAAGTCTGGTCGACTGATTTGTGCTGATAAATTTGTCCCGCTTCTCCGAGTGTCCCTCAGTGAACACACTCATTTCAGTCCTCTTGGCCCTTTTCACTTTTCTCCCTCTCCATCTCTCAGCTTGTTATATCTAAGCCCCCGCTGTCCCCCCTTTTCTGAATACCTCTGAATCGCTCCATCCTGGCCTTCCAGCCCTTATGAACAACTGGCATGGACAGCTGGCTTGAACAGCTGCTTGTCGTCTCATTTCTGGCCTGTCTTCATCTGGGCAAGTTTTTCCATAGTGTTGTCTTTTTGTAAGACAGCCGCCCTGTTTCTAAATCAGTCTTTGTTCTATCCTTGTGTTACCATTCGACAAAAGTACACTGACACCAATCCAGAATTTTTATTATTTCTTTGGCGGGGAGGGGGGTGTTAAAACTTGGGAATCATTTATGATTCCTTCACTTACTATTATAGCCTTGATTTGTCATTGTCATCTTTGGATATACCAGTTAACAAAATTGCTGTTTTTGCACATTAGCATCTGTTATCGGTGTTTCTTTGTTTTCTTCTTTTTCTGCTGACGACACCAGTATTCAGCTCCTCCGCCTCAGAATGAATCCCATGTGTATCTGCTTTGTAATAACTGTCCCTGTTTTGTCCATCTGCTGATAATATGCTGTAATCTTTCCAGATCGGCATTTAGCTGAGGGAAATATTCCCTGAGCAATCACAGTAAAGGAAAGTGAGGTAATGCTTGAAATGTCTGAAATTTTTTTTTTTTCCAGAGTTGGAAAAAGAGGCATTAAATGGTTGACCTTGTGCACTGATACTGATATCACTGGCTCCAAAGACATTATTACAGTAAGGACAGGTGAGAAGAAACTGTAACCCACATTTGGTTCCGTTTCAGTCTAAAACAAGAGTTATACAAATGATTGCAAATGGTCGGTGTACTTTTACCCCTGCTGTTGTTGGTGTCTTGAGCCACCAAATGACTTGCTGACCTCAGCGACCTTTTGTCCTCTTGCTAATGTGCAGTTGTTGGTATTGTAATTTATACAGCCTTTCTTTGAGCTGTGTCCTGTGCTTTTTCACCCCGAGTTGCACAGGCGTAGTTGGGCTGGGAGTTTGTTGCCACTGGGGGCATGACCACACACTTTCTGTCCATAATTCAAACTGTTGCTCTGCCGTCTTTGATGTGGAGTTGAAGGATGGAGACACTGGTGGATCTTGTGGACGTCCATGGCACCAGCATGCCTAATCCCTGTCTGTCTTTGCAGAGACTTAATGTTTATAATTAGAATAACCTCATATTCCTCCAAAAAGCTGAAAGAATGCAGATATGTTCTCTTAATATTCAAAGTTAAGCAGATTCCAAAACACAGTACGTATGTATCATTAAGTGAAAACCTCCTCATGTCATGTTAGTAGCAGCAGTGAACGCAGCAGCTGTGAGGGCGGTGCCAGAGCTTTAGGTCCGTTCTGCAGGTTCTCTGGGCGGCAGCTGCTTTAGCCCCAAATGTTTTGAGCCTTGCCCACATATTTCTGTTCAGAACTTGTACTTCAGTATATCAGAGCAGAGCTTTACAAGGTGCATCAGATGAAAGGGGTGAATAAACCATGGGCATAACAAGAAGCATAGTACAGTCAGCAGACGTATCCTCACAGCTCCAACATTAAAATATTTTTTCTTATGTGGTTTTGTTTTTACTGTATCACATCTATAACAATCTAGTGAAATGTCCACTAAACTACAGCTATAACTGTCTCAGGCAGACCTGAAAAATGTCAATGTCTGAATCTTACAAAAACATCATTCAGATGTCCCTCCCTGTTAAACATCTTATAAAAATTTGCACTTGTTTGCCCTTGCATGTCACATGTTTCTTAAAAGGCAGAAGGTCAAGAGGGAAAAAAAAGAATGACTAAGAGGGGAAATGTGGCGTTTGAGTGAGTTTTACGTTGTCTCTGAACTAAGAATGGATGTTTTTGTTTTTTTCTGAGCTGAATCACCGGATGACTCTCTAAAATAGTTCTGAATGCTTACTGCTGATGCTGGATTTATCTGCAAATGTCCTCCATTACACATACAATCACACAGCTGCCACACCATCCATTGTTTAATTCCTCTTTTAAGATTTCTTTCACACTGATCAGATAAGGAGCAACAGGTTTCCTTCAGTCCTTTCTGTCCTTTTCAGTCCTCAGTTATCAATTAGTAGTAACTGTGGAGCTAAGCTAGCAGCATGCTTGTATAGGATGACAACGTTGGTTTGTTGGTCAGTTTGTCTGTTTGTTTAATGGCCAGACTGCATGATAGGCAAAGGAAAAATCCCATCGATTCTGCTGATTCACTTTTACATCTTTGGTGACCACTGCCAGTACCAGGTTGACATTTTTGGCTTTTAGTAAAATATCTTGATAACTGTTTGATGGATTACCTTGAAATTTGGAACATTTATATGTGTCGCCCAGAGGAACACTTGCTAAAAATTTTAGGATTCCTGTTGCTGTAGCACCACCTGCATGTCATAGTTTTTACTCATTATTTGAAATAAAATATACATCTACAAATGGACTGGCATGACAGAGACTTATGATATCCCCTGATGTCTAGCACTACTATGAGGTAGACATGAGTTTTTTAATTGAATATCCTAACAACCATTAGATGGATGACCATAAATTTAGTGTACGCATTTATGTCCTCCTCAGAATGAGCTATAATAACTGTCGGTGCTTTACCTTCCAATTTAGCTCCATAATCAGAGCAATTTTCAAATTTGTTTATTACTTTCATTCATGAATAAGGAATACAGTTAATAGAAATAAGAATACTAAGATATGGTAACAAAGATATGTAATATACATATGCACCAGAACATGTGAATGGAGCGGAGCACAAGTGAAAAATTTTAGGAGGAGCTGTGAGTCTGGAGCTGAATCGGATCAGCACCACTCAACTCTGCTCCAGTGCCGCTCACATCATGTCTAGACCTGCCTGAGCACACGTGGCTTGCCTGCATGAGTGGGCGCAACATGGTGTTTATTAAATTACGATTAGATTTAAAGGCTGTAACCTCAAATACAGCTTTATGAAGCTATATGAGGAAAACGACCTACTTGGAGGAGTGATGCGCCTCGTGGCTGCTTGCAAGATGTGGTGCAGATTTTTCTTTCTTTCTTTCTGTTTTTGTGGGTGGAGCGATTTTGGAGCGAAACGGAATGAAATCTGTGTTGAGTGGAGAGCGGGATGGAACGGAGCGGTGTGGAGAGGTGTTGATGTCGTTATGGACAGCTCCGGGAGCTGTGAGCTGTGATTCGTCCCGCTCGCACGCCACTCACATGCTCTGATATGCACTTTTATGCATCATGTAGTATAAAATATATAAAACAGTGCAGACAGTGTCAGTGGGAATAGACATTATAATAAAGAGCAGTCAGTGTCCAATCAGGGGTAATCATCTTGCTATCAAGGTGGGGTCAGTATGTGCAACTGAATGGCTGTTGGTGTAAAGGAGTAGTTGAAGCGCTTGGTGGGATGAGATGGTTGCTGCCATCACCAGGTCTTTTTTCGTGGAGATTTTTAGCTGCAACTGGTTGAATCTCTCCACCAGACAATGATGTATTAGGCAAGAAACGTTAAAGCCAACCAGTTCTAAAGCAGTTTATAGGCAGAAAGTTAATGCTCAAGCCAGATCCCTCTAGTAACCTCTTGATTACAACTCTTCTTTGATTGTAGCTGGCTTCTGTCTTTTAGGTGTGTCTCTGCAGTTGGGCAAACTTGAGCCAAGGCAGACACAGGCATGGATTCTGTCATGGCATCTCGCAGATCATCCGTCACATCAACTCCTATCTTAGTGTCTTTATAGATTTCATAATTGAAAGCAGGCTCAGTGAAAGGCCCGTTTCTTTTTGGTTCCTCAGCTTTTGAGGAAAGTAATCAGTGGTGCCTGGTGCATTTTCTAAAAGCATTTGTGAAATTTTATAAGTTCTGGCTCCTACACTCTGTTTTCAGCTATTTGACGTGGAGAGGGCCCCATGTGGGAAGAAGTGCTCTGAGAAACAAACGCTGTCTCTGTCTTTTGCATCACGCGGGCTCATAGCCTTGCCATATCACTGCCTGCACCACAGCTGTCACTGTTTGTATATTTGATATACTGATGGATGCAGAAAGGGAACAGGTGTTGCCTATTAGTGCCACTATTTTATTCCACCCCCCTCTGAAAAAAAAGGAGACTGTGGCTGACAGAGTTGTCAGAGTGTATCATTGTAATATATAGCCATCTGACTTTTAAAGCGGGCTTTGCTACAAAGCCTTACCGTCACAATTTTCCTGAGGAAAAGGAAGAGGCACAGAGAGGAAAAATGAATTAATGTGGTTCAGGTGGACTGACCTCAATGACAGATCAGAAACATGGGAATGTCTTTGAACATTGACCCTTTTCTGTCCCACTGCCTCTTCTCAGTGAGTTCTTAATGGTCTGTATTGAGTTTGTAGGAATATTAACCACAGATGGAGACTTTTTACATATTTGGTTTTGACATTTATTTCCTTTATTTTTGTCAGAAATGGATATTGTTGGATTTTTTTTCCTATGTATGAATAAAGAACTGATTTTCTTTCCCTACATTGACATGCTAAGCCTATTTGAGCTGCATATAAATATCAACTTCCCAAACCCAGAGTTTGCATTGCTGACCGCATGACTGGGATTTTTGTGTCTACTTGTGTTTTCTTAACCTACTGACAGTGGCTCAACCAAATAGATACTCTGTCACGGACCATCTCTCACATATCAGCCTGTGTTTTCTGACTTATATTTAATGCCTTGATTTTCTCATTGGACACTTTTAACCCCTTGCTATTTCTCAGAGCATCATTTGGTTCCCCTCGCTTCATCAGTCTCAGTCTATGTGGGAGACAGAGAGCGTAAGCAATCGGTTGCTTCACTACTTCTTTCCTGGATTTTTTTTTTCAGCTTTTCAGGCAAATCCTCATGGACAGGGTCCTGGTTCCCCTACAGAGAACAGCCTCATTAGGATTTGTTGCACAAACTGGAGAATGTTGACTGGCTGAGGGAGCAATAAGGCCTTCCCTCCGAGGGAGGCTGCGGCCTGGCCGTGTAGCTCTGGGCCTTGTCAAATCACATTTGGCTCATGTGCCTCCCAGTCAGGGGCTCAGTTACCCCTTGACCGACCCTTACTGAGGCCTGAATGCAAAATGGAGCTTAAGGTTGTAATAAATGGACAGCTTGTTGAAGCAACATAGAGGGCTGATGTTGCCATCACGAGGTTTGATGTTTTAGTGAATATCGCACTCTGCGCTGTGACTCTTTGGGTGCTAATTTAATGAATTGAAGCTTAGAGAGTAACACAGTG
>JAQFJA010000010.1:3522858-3539274 GCA_029874485.1 Naso brachycentron | reverse complement strand
GATATCTGTGTGTGTGTGTCACACACAGGGCGTGTGTGATATGTCTCAGTAGTACTGTAGCAGTAGTGCTTGTAGTTAGTGCATGTTGCGTGCTGCATGTTGTATGTCGCTTCTGCTTGCTACTGTCTGCTTTCAGCTACTGCCCTGGCTAGCCCCCTTCGCAGGGGGTGAAAAGAGGAGCCGAGTGCGTAAGTCTCCTCCTGCTGGTACACAGCCTCTCCACCGTCAAGACTCCTGCAATGCCTCCTTGTGGCCACACACGATAACTGGGATCTTGCAGTCCCAGGCCAAACTGTAGGGGATCTCGGAGCAGCAGTGAGCCCCAGAGACACGGCGTGCAGGCCCACTGGCGTATGGACATGCCCTGGCGCCTGTCAACCACTGTCCCAGCTATGGGCAAATAGCAGGGTAGGGTAGGCAGTCACTAACAGACCGGTGCTCTGGCAGTCTTCTGCAACTCCTCCATACAGAAGGTCGTCGGGTTTCTACATGCTACTGGAAAAGGTAGGGTGGAGCCAAGACAGTGAGAGTAAAGACTGCACACAGTTACCTTCACTATAATATATTCTCCCGCGCAGGCCTGCTCCAAACACCCCCTCCCCCCTCCCCCCTCTTCACCCCAACCCCCTCCCCCCCAAGCCCTGAGGCAATGTGACTGGGAGTATCTAGCCCAACCCTGCACGCAGGCAGCATGGGAAAGATGGTTGCCGAGGCACAGGATGGAACAGCGTGCCTCTCTGGTGGTTGCACATGAACTGCAAAGATACAACATTGGCATTGCAGCCCTCAGTGAAACCCGCTTCAATGGCGAGGATTCCATCACAGAGACGGGAGACGGCTACACCTTCTCCTGGAAAGGGCTTCCAGAAGGCTCCCGTCACATCCATGGTGTAGGTTTTGCTGTGCAGTCTAGGCTACTGCAGAAGATCCCAGAGTCCCCAGTTGGCATCAGTGAAAGGCTGATGACCTGGTGGATTCCCCTCACCAACAACCGCTACGCCACCCTCATCAGTGCATATGCCCCAACCCTGGATGCTGACCGTGAGTGTAAGGAACTCTTCTATGCCTCCCTGCATTCCGCCATAACTAAAACAACACCCACCAACAAGCTTATTCTTCTCGGGGATTTTAACGCAAGAGTAGGCTCTGATGATGTTTTATGGAAGGATGTGCTCGGGCAGCACAGTATTGGTAAGCTCAATGAGAATGGCCTCCACCTTCTCAATCTCTGCTCTGAACATCAATTGGTCATCACTAACACCTTGTTCCAACTGAAGAACAAGCACAAGACCTCCTGGCAACACCCCCGCTCCAAACACCGGCACCTCCTGGATTACATCATTGTCCATCAAGCTGATAGGAAGGATGTGTGAGGCACTCAAGCTATACCTGGAGCCAACTGTTGGACAGACCAACGACTGATCAGAGCCAAACTCAACCTGGAATTCTGCCCTCTACTGAAAAAGACACCTCCACACAGGAAGCTCAACTGTGATGCTTTGAAGTCCGCATGTCAACCAGATCAGGGAACAGATAGCAAACCAGCTGTCCAGGCTCCCTGAAACATCAGTAGAACTCAACATCGAGTCTACCTGGAACTCCCTACGTACTGCCATCCATCAGGCAGCAGTAGAATCCTTAGGGTACACCACACGGAGACATCAAGACTGGTTCGATAACAATGCTCCAGGTATTCACGACCTCCTTCAGGCAGAACACCTCCTACCCAACCAACATGGACGTACTCGCTGACCTCCCCAGCCTGCCCCCTGTCGACCACCTGGACTCTCTCCCTCCCTTTCTGAGGTACGCAAAGCCATCGCAGGCCTTGATGGAATCCAGGCTGAAGTCCTGAAGCACCGTGGATATCTCCTCATCTGCAGATTACACCAATTAATCTCTGCCATCTGGTCACACATGAAGTCATCCCACAAGATTGGAAGGATGCCAAAACCATCACAATCTTCAAGCACAAAGGTGACAAAGCAGACTGTGGTAACAGCAGAGGTATCTCCCTCCTATCAGTGGCTTGGAAGGTGCTAGCACGGATCATGCTACTCCGCCTAGCAACCCGCCTCACTGAAGACATCTTGCCCAATCCCAGTGTGGCTTCCAGCAGGACCGAAGCACTGCGGACATGATCTTTGTGGCCAGAAAGGTACAGGAAAAATGCAGAGAACACTGCAAGGACCTGTACCTGGCTTTCATTGATCTGTCCAAGGCCTTTGACACTGTGAATTGGGAACTACTATGAGAAGAACTCGGGAAGTTGGGGATTCCACCAAAGTTCAGGAACATCCTGCGACAACTCCATTATGGGATGCAAGCTTGCATCAGCATCGGCGGCCAACAATCCTCCTTCAGCTTGGAAGTGGGGGTCAAGCAAGGGTGTGTTCTAGCTCCTACTATCTTCAATATGTTCCTCACCACGGTCACCCTTCTCACTCACAAATTCCTCGATCCCACTGACGGGGTTATGATAAAGTTCGGACTGGACGGCAATCTCTTTAACATCCGGTGCCTCCAGGCCACCACCAAAACCTCAACCCAACATATCCCAGAGCTACAGTACGCTGACGACTGTGCTCTCCTTGCCCACTCGCAAGAATCCCTCCAGCGTGCGCTAAATGTGGTCGCATCCATATAGAGCGCCATTGGTCTTCAGATCAACATCAAAAAAACACAGATAATCATGCAGCAGTCCAACCCCCAACCACATGTGCCGGACTTCACTATTGACGGTCACCCTCTTGCCATTGTCCTACATCTCACCTACCTTGGCAGCATCCTGTCCCCCTCCTGCAACATCAAGGATGACATCACCCCCTCTCATCTCTGTCAGTCAGCTCCTACACCTGCCTTCTCTGCGGGCCGCATGTGCATCGTAGTGTTTTTTTGCTGCGTGCCCCCCCTGTCGTTGGGTGGTCCAAGAAAACGAAAAAAAAAAATCGATCACGGACTTCGTGATTGATTACCATGGCAATCAACAAGTTGTCAGTCTCATTTCTTATATAGCATAATGTGACCATGTATAGATACTTCATTATACACTCATACTGTCTTGTAGTTCTGCTTGAATTTCCTCTCAAAATGCATCAGATTGATGCTTTCAAATATGAAATATTCAAAATTTTCTTCCAGGGGAGCACGCCCCCAGACCCCCCTAGAGGGGTCGTATCCTTCTCACCTTTTTCACCCATGACCCGTTTTCATGTCTGGATCTTAGCTGTGCCTCTTTGCATTCTCATTTTAACAGCCATTATCAGAGCATATTTATACATTGATGTGAAAAATGTCCCTAGAAAACTACATCTTGGGAACATTTACCTGGTTTTTATGTAATCACAGGCTAATTATTCTTTACAAGAGTAAAGAGGCGGTGCTGTTGGCTCTCAGTAATTCAGAGTGCAGTTTGGACTGGTCTGTGTCAGCCGTCAACAATCCTCTGGTTGGTTGGACCTGAGCTGTGCCATCCTTTCTGTTAATGTTAGCACAACAGGTTGAGAGACCTCTGGAGACTGTAGGCCTGCTCCTTCATTTGGTGAACTTAATTGTGATACTTGTCTCTGGGATCGGGCACATTCTCGTATATTAAATAATTGTGGTACAGTTTGATGTTTTGATTACGGTGACATGTCAGGGATCACTGGGTTTTCAGTGACTTCACTGCAACAACAACAGCAACAGCTTACATGCCTTTTAACATCTTTGCTGTCATTTTCTGGTGATACTATCCAGTGGGAGACACTTTGAAAACATTCTAAAATGGATCAATACTGATCTGAATTTTAGAACAAAAGCAGTATTCTCAAGTGTACTGTTCTCACTTTCATAACATAAAAACATTGGCTTAGCTTCTTTGTCCACATCTGTGTCTCGTTTGGGTGTGTCGTCTTCCCAGAATACTGAAGAATAATGGACTCACTATTACTTGAAGTTTGCTTAATAGCTTAATAACAGGGAGTTATTTCTTCTGATTGTCATGAATTCTTCAAATAAAGTATTATAATTGCAAACATGTTGTCATGCTTACTTTTCCTCTTGTACACTCCTTCCATCCATTAGCAAAACAGAACTAGCTTTGTTTTTGTAATAATCACTTGGGCCTGAATCACATTTCTAAAGCTTGAAGGTCACAACAACTTCCCCTTCGGGGTTTGATTTAAGTGGCTCTTAGGCCCGCTACTGTAGCTAATCACAAGGATTTATTGAGTGCATCACCAAGAGGCCGGAGGACCGAGGAATGTTTGCTGGCACCCTGCTGCAGGTGTTACACACCTCCTTTCTTTCGTCCTGTCTTTCTTTCACCTTGTCCATTAGAGCTGTGAAAGGAAGGCAGCTGGAAGACCTTGCTTGTTCTCCACTTATTGGGTCAAAAGAGTGTTCTGTTGGTGGAACAAAATGCTGGCAGCACCCTCCTCCTCCCTCTGTCGCCGGTCACTCCCCAGTCCGGAAAGTCCTCCATGTAAAGCTTTCATAATTGCATTGATCTTGAGGGGGTCTTTTACAACCTGCTGACGCGTTCAATCACATTTCAGCATGGTCCTTGTTAAAGGCTCCTGTGTTTTGCATATTCCAAGTTCATGTCCAACCATTAGCACTTCTCGTGTTTCTGGTAATTGGGAGTTTTCACATGGCCCTGAAGGAGAGGGGTAAAGGATATAGAGCTTAGGGAGGGAGGAAGTAGCAAATAAGAGGGGGAGGGAGCCGCATTGATGAACTGGAAGGGAGTTGTGGCTCTACTGAGGGAGAGAGAGACTCATAAGGCGTGTACTACAAGATCCAGATGTTGTAACTTCCCAACACATCAAGCCCTGTCATACTCATGCCTGCTGTACATGACCATAGAGATGGATTGGATTGCATCAAAGGCTTTACAGCGCTCTTGGACAGCACTTGTGTTTGCACCACTGTTCATGGTGCCTCTCTGTTTTGTTTTCCAGGCTGCATACAGGAAGTCATTATTAGGCTTTGCCTTATCCAAGGAAACATATCTGTTCCCTCACACCCCTCCCTCCTCCTACCCACTTTGAATTTCTACCCGATCACGTCTTTGGTCTGGTTTGAGTGAACGCAACAGCGGGCCACAGCTAATGAGCTTGCTGTGATCTAAGAGCAATGCCATCTATAGGCATTCACTTTTGCTTGTGCACCTAACCTGGATAAAGGAGAGTGTGAGAGAAAACCTTCACATTAGATCCTTAAATGAGCCTCATTTAAAGAATTTTAATCTGATTATTTGCTGGTTTTGGTATCAAGAATCGCCTCAAGGTAGTCAAGATGTTGTGTCTCAATGCAGGAAGAGATAGTGGATGACCCATGATGGATGATGAGGTTAAATGAAAGTGAGGGGTGTGACAAGAGGGTTGTTGTTAGTCTTAACTCACCTCCCCTTCTTGTCTTTTTCCTCCTAATCCCCCTCCTCTTTCCAATCCTCCTCTTCACTGAGTAACCTTTGGCATGAGAGGTCAGCATTGTGTTCCTGCAGAATGACCTTTGGTAATGAGAAGGCAGGTTAGTGGGCGACCTGGAAGCGCTTTGTCCGCCTGTCCTGGGAACACAAACAGTAATGGTACTAAGGCACACAGGAACAGCTGCAAGGCCGCCGTCCTGTGTGCTCCTGCCAGCTCTGACAGCCATTTGTCATTTCAGAAGAAAAACAGAAATATAAACAAAGGACAAATATCCTTGACTGATTCTCCTCAGGTGTCGGGCTCCTACCTTCCCAACTCTACAGATGCTATGTAATGCTTTTGTCTGAAAATGAATTTAGCTGAGTTTGAGTTAACTTTGCAAATAGTTTTCATGGTAATAATTAATTTATCCCTAACAGCATGTGGCACATTTCCTTGTTGCTAAGGCCTCAAGCCTAAGCCTTTTTTGTCCGATCTGTAAGGCCAACCCACTACCTAATTTCCAGAGAACCAACTCATTCTTGAAAACGTTGCGATCATCTAATTGCCCCTCTCTTTTACTTGGTAGCATTGGTGTCAGTTATGCACCCTCAAAATAAAAACAGATGTGTATTTGGGTGGATATATGCTTGCCTGCATGTGTGTGGCTACCTGAATTTTTTTTTTTGCCTCTAGAGAAAGTTTACAAAAGTCTGTACTGGTAAGTTCAGTCAGCCAGCTTAGACAGTTTGTAACTGGATTAAAACTGGGAGCTTACTTGATTTCAAAGTTCATTCATCCCTTTTAACCCCAATTACCTCATCCTGTTATCGTTTAATTTGTTAAGTCCACATTACCATAGTCTGTTTTGGTCTTGCTGTTGCCTTTCGCAACTCTCTCTCTCTCCGTTCATACTCTGCTGCTTTCATCACATCAGATGGCCCATGTTGATATCCCTATGTCATCTGATACATGCCTCTTTTTTTGTTGCCTTTTACAAACTGCCTGGTCCCCTATAAGCTCCTGTGTGACTTTCAGAAGCAATTTACATATCTGGCATTAAATCAAACAGCTGAAAAAAGACACAAGTGAAGAGAGAAATGGGTTGATTCTTCTTGGCTGGTATCCATGGAATACAAAGATTGCAAATCTGCTTGCAGTGTCTTTTTCATTTCTTTCTGCAGATGATTTTGGATTACTTGAGAAAAGAGCCTCCTTCAGTACTCTTCAAACTACTCAAATTGTTTTACTAGCATGTAAATTCATGACATATCAATGAGCTGCCAATGGAAAATATCAGGGAGGGCCAGAAAGAGAAAGAGAATGAGCACAAATGGCAAGGCGCCACAGTAATTCTTGGCATTGATCCCCTATTGAGCCAGCAAAGTTTTCTCAAGGCTGCTTGAGTTTGAGTTGATCCCATCACAGAGAGAACGTGCTCTGACATTTCACGCTTTTCATTTTCTACTTGAAAGCTGTGAAGTTATGAGGCTACTTTGATCCTCTACAATTGGGAGAGACTTCCATTTGTGCAGAATGAAGCTGTAAGCCCCTCGAAATTCTATAGACACAAAATAATCTTTGAATAATAAGAAAAGAGCACAGATTAGGGTGTATTTAAAGATAGTTGCTGTCTTCAGATGAACTTACTGTCTTAATAGCCAATGACTGGTGCTGCTCGTTCTTTAGACAAAACAAAAAAGTGGTGAGTGATGGCTTCTCAACCGTGTTGAATCAGGTGAGGTCATTGGAAAAAATTGCTTCATGACTGATTGAGAGTGTTTCCGTGTATGAATACTTCCTGCCATTACACGTTTGGTACCTGTTATGAATGTCTTCGTGTGACAGTGTGCCACTCAACATAGAAACACCAGTGTATGACACTGGCTAAACTGGAGCCAGAGGCACAGGAATCAACCAGACTTCAGTGCTGTCTTGTCTGTCTAGAGATGGCTCTCACTTGGAGGAAATGAGTCTATGACACACAGGCATTGCTCAAATTCCTCCCCCTGTGTCATCGCTGCTAAAGCAAATAACGGCTTAGGGGAGAGAACTCTGCTACTGAATCAACAGATTGTTTGTGTCTTCCTCGGCTCAAAGGGAACATTTTCAGAATTGTGGAAAGGTAGGATTTATATAGTTCCTTTTTTAGCCTAAGCTCATTGACTTGGGTTTTTGATCAGCCCCTTCAGTGGAATAGTGCTCTTTCTAAAGCTTAGCTTCTTTGCCTTTATGCAAAGTTTTGAATGGAGTTTAGTTTGGGAGGGAAAATTCTGGACTTGGATTCCCAGCATTTGAGTGACCCTTTGAAAAATGAGGGCAGACCATGACTCGAGTCATTGGATTAATTGGTGCATGCATGCTTGACCTGGGCCTACCAGTGACCTGGAGTAGATGGGAATTGTCTGTGAGATGCTTTTATGCGAATTAATTAGGGTCAATCTGGGTCTTCCTGGAATCAAATCAGCATGGATGTTGGGTGATATGGGCCCCTCTGACCTGAGGTTGTTTTTCTGATTTGGGTAAAAGTTCCTCCTCTCGTCATCTTTCCATATTTCACCTCTGTGACTATCACTCTCCTCATCTCGTCCCTGTCAACACACACCTTAGTAATTGGTGATGTGGACCATATGTTGGGTTTGAATGGCCTTTTGTTTGTAAGAGCCATGAGACAAGTTCAAGGATGTAGTGTTACCTTGTTATTAGGCTACGTGTGCCATCGCTTATCAGACCTTCTCATCTCCTGTTGTTTTCACCTGTCAAATTCTCACCTATATCCTTTCGCAGGCTGCACAATTCGTAAAATAATTAATTCACTTGCTTGTTTTTCCCCGCACATTCAGATCACGCTGCATTCACATGTTCATACATTTACTTTTCAACAATCCCAGATGCTCTGTCAGTCACAGTCACACAATGTAAAACAAAGCACATGATTAATTGAGCAATTAGGCCAAGAATTAGCCAGTGATTCTGCCATACAAATCAATCACCCCTTTCAATTCTCTCCCTATTTTTTTACTTGTATGCAATACATTTTTTTTCTGTTGTTGAAAAAAAAAAAGAAAATCGTGTAAGAGAGTCGTGATCTCAATTCTTAGGGAGAAAAATCATGATTCACATTTTAGCAAGATTGCAGTCCAAAGACTCCTCCCTATGCTCGGAGAGTGTTGTCCTGTCAGTGTGTGTAATCTTCACCATTAGGTCACCTCTTCAGACTTTATTAATGACCTGAGGGTACCCTGCTGTGGTTTGACCTTTCAGCTAGAGGGTCACTGTGTTTGAATAGAGAGTAGAGGAAAAAGACTTGCGGTTTTAGGACATGTCTGTGTCTGTGTCTGTGTCTGGGTTTTGTTTTGATGTTATTTTCCTGCTTTGTACTTATGCACAATAGCCACTAGCTTCTGGTGTCTCTCAGAGCTCTTTGAACACTTTCTCAGTCTTTCTCTTCTTTTCTCTGCCAATTAAAGCAAAATTTCTCTTTCATCACTTCTTTGCAATCTAGTCTCTGTAACTTGAAAATTTTGAATTCAAAGGATTTTCATGGAAAATGGGCACTAAGTTTCCTATTTAAAGGGATACGCCACCCTTTTTTTTCTTTGGTTATTTGCCTTCCTCCCGAGGTCCACACAAGAAGATAGATCCCATTCTTTCGACTGTGCATGCAGTAACAAGGAAGAGATGGGCAGAGTTTGCCCACCGCTAATTAGCTTAGCTCAAACACTGGTAGTTAATGGGAAGTGCTAGCCTGCCTCTGCCTTAAATCACAAGATAAACTTTCCAACAACTATAAATGGTCCTGTGTGCTTGTTATGACTTGATTATTTACCATGTTATATTATTTTAAGACTCAGATTAGCACTTTATGTAATTTTTGAATCAGCTACATACTGGAAGTAAACCACAGGGCACATGCATGCCAGTGAACAGAAGAAGAGGAAGAAGAAGAAATACATACTACTACATACAATGTAAGTACGACATAAAGTGCTAATCTGAGTCTAAAAATAAAAAACCCCCCCCCCAAAAAAAAAAAAAAAAAATTGGCATGTCCCTTTAAGACACACATTTTGCTTTCTGCATTCTTGTGGTTTCTCCATTTGAATTGTTTTTTCAAAGTTGTCCAAGGCCCCAGTCTTGGTCTTGACTATGGTTAATAAAATCTTTGTCTTTGTTTTTCTTGACAGTTTTACCTGTTTCTGTGAGGAGTTTTGAGATTCTGAACGTATGAACAGTGTCAGAGCTTGGTCCCTTGTCATCCTACAGGTAAGATGTGTAGCATTGTGACTGCAGATCATTTTTTCTCAGAGACAGTCTGTATTTTGTCGTTGTTTTCTGGTGTTGGCATGTCAGAAAGCCTTTGAAGAAAGCATTTATCATAAAGCCAACACAAAACCCTCCCTCTCAATGATTCATTACTGTACAGACTATCTTAATGGACGTATGTCAGTTTCCCATAATCAGTGACCCTTTATCACATGTAGGGTTGTACCAAAGACTTCAAAGCTTAGTGGCAAGACTAGAGCTCTGAGTTTCTTTATAAAACTTTTGGGTTTGAGAGGATTTATCTTCCCTTTACTCTATCTGCAGCAGTGAGCCATGAACTGCTGACCTGTAATGTAATTAGTCTGTCCTCATTGACTGCCTTCTGGAGGGGAAATGTACTTAATTTTATGAATTCACAGAGAGGAGAGAGAAAAACAAAAGACAAAATGGAAATAACTTAAAAGAAAGTCTGCTGAGCGCCAAGTTCAGTCAGAGGCTGAACTAAAAACTCTTGGTGCCTGCAGTTGCTCTCTAGCTTATGGCTAACATACGGTGCTCTGGCTGTTTGTGGCGAATGATCAAACACAGTTGACCCTATTGTCAAACCCGTGTGAGTAAAGCTAGGTGAAAACCTTTAGAGAAGCTTTAAATGTGAAAACATTTGGTATAGCCCTAATCATGAGCAGCTTACTAAAGAAAACTTCATAAAAAGTGAGAAACTGATCAGTAAAGTAGTCGTTCCTAGTCCTGTTCCTTTCGCCCATGTCTTTGTGTAGCGAGTCCTGACAAGCCTCTGGTAAAAGGTGAGGATGTTAATTCTTCAGCTCGCTACAGCTGGATCAGTGGAGCGAGGTAAACGTGTTTACCTACGGCTCACAGCTCACAGTGCCCTCACAAACCTTTAAGATGACTTCATACTGCAGGAAGAAAGAGCTTGTTTCAGGAAAACATCAGCCTCTCAATCACTTTTTCATCACAATGTGTTTTGAATATTTCAATGTGATTCTGCCCATTCTGGCGTGTAAACTGAGTGTGATTTTACTCTAAGAGCATCCCTGTTGGATAATTTGTGGTTATAGCAGTGTGTAATGGTGTGTGCCTGTTCAGACTATCCCCACCAAGGAACAGTTCAGGTTAAACTGTGTCGCTTTACCTCTTCCAAACCATGACAAGAACAAATCTAAAGCCAGACAGCACTGCAGCCTTTCATGCTCAGGTAATCACCAGCACACATATTTCTCTCACTAACCCAATCACTCTTGACTTGGTTTCGTAGACAAACCTACACACACACATTTTTCTCTCATACTCAGTCTGTCTTTGTGGTTTGCTCTGCCCTGACCTGCTCAAAGGCTTCCAGGGTCATGTCATTCCCCCAACAACTCTCTCTGCCGGTCTGTCCTCCTCAGCGTCAGAAAGGTTACTTATAAATGTAATAGATTACACATTACTCTAAAATCTCAAGCAAATTCAAGCAAGAGATGAATTAAAAACAATCCTCAAACTGTTGGACATATTACCCAATGAATGGACCTTTAACCAAAAAGAATATATGTGGTTGTAACCGCTTTGTAATCACCAACAGTTAATTAGTAACTGTAATTAGACTGCGTATTTTTCTCAGTAACTGATTGAAGTTTCGTTTATTTTATAATTTAACTGTGTAACTTTGTTACATGTAATAGGGTTGGGCGATTTGTTAAAATTTTTAAACCGCCCACTGTCAGCCCATCAACTGGCCACTGCTGATATATTTGTGTAGGTGTGCACCAGCATGTGCCGGCCTATCATTATGTGATGCTGTGTGATGTTTCACACTGTACTTTTTCCTTTGTTCTTTGTTCATATTAAGCAGTGACGTTGTTGTTGTTTTCTGTGATAGCTGCGTGGACCAAATGTTTATTCTGTTTGAATAATTTGCCCTCACTTTATCCTCTTCCACATCAAGTTTTTCCAACAGTTATTGAACTCGTGTATATGTTACATTTATACTCAACTTTTCAGTGCAAGTGACGGAGCTGCACTGCTCGGTTCAGCTCCTCCTCCACTCCTTTCTAAGCACAGTTAAAAAGCCACAGACTCTGCCGTTCCTATTTGTGCTGCGTACAGGTAAATTATTTATTGAGTAACATTTTCAGAGAAAAACCAAACTAATTTATGCTTGCATGCAGACTAAGACGTTTCACAGAATAGTCGACTTGTTAACTATTAAAAAAAACAGGTGACAGTGTGCATTGTTGCAGACTAATCGTTCATCTGTGGTTTTAGCACTGTGTAGTAATGAAGCTGTGGCAGTGCATCTATAGCAGATATGCAGCTGGGGGCACTGTGGGTAGTTGTGACTCACAAGTCATTGTTGTCATGCATTACTTTAACACTGGGCTTTTAGGGGCATTAACACATAAACATGCAGAAAGAGAAAGAAGCAGAAAGAAACAGGACAGTTGGTCCTAATGAAATATTTTACCAGTTGAGATTTCTTCAAGGTATTTAAAAAAGGAAAGTCATTCTTTATCTCTGCAAGAAAGTAGTTGCTTTGTTACTGCAGCCAAACAGTATCTCCAGTTCAGACAAGCTTGCTGAGAGTTTGTTCCAATCAGATTGCTGCTCATTTGTAAAGAGCCTCACACAGCCAATTGAGGTCTCTGCCATTTGGCCTACCGTCAAGTTGGTCCCACCTTCATTTATTAACCCTTTACTGGTTGTACTTGGGATCTGTATGATTAGAATTGATTGTTGCTATTTGATAAAAAATTAATCAACAAATCAAATACTTTTTGAGTGACTGATGATGACTGAAATGCAGCAGTTGTGAATGTCCTAGTACACATGCACATGTCTAAAGGGCTCGGCTGCTTAATGCATGCGTGCCTGGATTCATTTATTATTGTGTGTGATCTTTGTGTCCGTGTATAATAATGGGTGAATTTGGAGAGCAGCTGGAAAGGAGCAGCTGTGGCTGCTTTGTAACATGGACAGCGTCTGTTGTTAATTCTGCTGGACTGGAGGCTTCAGTGCTGACCAGCCCAGCTTCTCCCACCTGTGGCTGCCTGGACTCACAGCCTGTGAAAGCTTTTTAGAGCCTTAGAGGATGTAAACACAATTCCCTAAAACACACTTAGTCCAGCTCTAACTCTGCTGAGGCCGAAGTGTAAATCTACAAATGATTCTTAATTTAAAAATTGTCTCCTCAGTAGATTTTGATTCTGTTTAGGCTCTCAATACATTTGAAATAAACTAGAATAATTTTCCTCTCTAAATGTTGTCCGTTTTGAGTGTCATCATTTCCTTCGGGAAATTGTGATTGTAATCAAGTAGACCAAAATTACGGTCATTAATGAGACGGTGTTTGAGTGAGGAAAGTTGAGGTAGCTGATAAAAGGGCTCAAAATAATGTGATCAACAACTGGTGGTAGTAGAACTTTGTTCAATACATTGAAAAGAAAAATGAGAAAATAAAATGATTTGCATTTTATTTCCAGTTTAAGTGCGCAAAGTTGTGCCGAGCTGCGTCAGAGATGGACCCTCTCCACATTAGGGCTAAAGCAAGCTTGACCCGCCTTCAAGTGGGTTTTGGTGATGTCCCGCCAACTGTAGCTAACCTGTAACAAAACCCCTTCTCCCCTTCGAACAAGGATGTGTTGCAAGTTTGAGACTAAACTCATGCATGTGCAGGAGATACGAGAAAAAGACACTTTTAAAGGTCCGTGTGTTCAGCTGTCAGTCCTTTTGTTGCTTTTAACTGAATCTCTGTGGCTTGAGGTTTAGTTTCCCTTCTGTGTCCCTGTTCGTACTTTGGATTTCTGCTTTATTTTACTGTTTCATCATGTTTGCTTTTAATCATGTTGGGGTCGTGTTAAGTTACGATGGAAACCAGGTAACTTTTGATTTTTGCGCTTTATGATGAAAGCTTTAAAATATCAGAATAACAGGGTACTCTTAATATGAAGAGTTTATAGGAAATGAAATGTGTTTATCACCAAACTGGCTGAGCTTTGTTAGCGGCTTTTCTTCCGTAACACCAAGTCTCCTGATACTGTGATGAGAAAGACCACAAGCAGAAACAGTGAGATATTAAATGTAGACCAGAGCTGCAGACAGAGCTGCACATCTGCAGACAGCTCACCCCGACAGGCAAACAGTCCTTCCACGCAATTTGGTGGGAAAAGACTCATCATTTGGTGACTCTCCTTCATGCAGGTTTCCTCGTCCTAATGAAAATAGAAATCTTTTTGTTGTACAACAGCGCTGCCTGCCGTCGTGGGGTTTCCTCATTATGATTAGTAAAGTGGTTTGCTGTTATTTTGTTTTAGCTTGTTCAAACTCAGAACAGTTAATTTTTTCTCCCGAAAATGTAATGTGTTGCTCTTATTAATGACAAAAAAGCAACAGTGTGATTGAACAGTAATTGTCGTCCTCTGAACTAAATGAGAAATACCAGACTTTTGTAACCAATGCAGTTATGCAATGACAGCTCAAAAAATTATCTCAACCCCATGTCACATGTCCAGTTATGACATCATCATCAGATGATGGTTAATGTTATTTTGCAATAAATTTGTAGCATGGCCTTTTTTCAGCAAAGCAGCCTGTCTGGTCTTTCACAAGCAATGTGAAAACCCTTGACTTTTCCAAATATCACAGTAACAAGAATTGCCACAAAAACAGTTTGAACAGAAAATTCTCAGATGGATTCATTTAATAGCTGAACAGTAGTCAAGCGAGTAACACAAATCAAATGACGACCAGAGTAAGATGGCTACGGGAGAGTAAAAGCATCTTTGAAGGACTTTGTCTCACGTTTTAATCTGATGTGTCTTAGCATGCGGACTCTAACAAGTCTGCCAGTAAGCAGCATCTGATCCACCCTCCCTGCTCTCTGCTAGCAGCTGTGTTGACTGTCTCGTGCATAGAAACCCTTGATTACTAGGCTGACTGTACATTTGGGTCGAGCCTGGCAGCCAGCTCTTGTGCCTCCCCCTCCAACACACAACACACAAAACAGCCTGCCTAACTTTGATCATTCAGAGTTGTAAATGACTGCTGCGCCATCATCCAAGGCCTCGGGTTATCCAGCAGGCTTTATTAGCCTAATGAGTGGTTTGGGGATGTTTATCTATACTACAGTACGTCTGTCTGGCAGTCGTTTCATGTCCAATAACCTCATGTTGGCAGACAATTGCATGTTTTTTTCTTCATTAGAAACTTCAGCTGCGATGATGTCTTAATTAAAGTTTATGATTTGTTGATTTTAATAATCTGTTGTGTTTTTTGATGTGATGTCATGTGAGGGAGGCATTAGGAAAACATCAGTCCTCAATATAACAAGACACAGGTGTAGTGAAATGACATCAGTGCATAAGCTTGGAGGCAACTCTCCAGCCAAAATATGATTCAGCTTGATGAATGTCCACAGTTTGATTTACGATTAACCTTGCTTAGTGTAATAAAACCACATTCTAATATGAGGGGCAAGAAATATGCTGAAAAACTGCACATGTTAAAACATTGTGCAATATTTGGAAAGAGTGTTGGTTAGTGGTCAATAACAGATGCTGACTTGGTTTTCAAAATACTTTGAACTGGAAATGAAATCAAAGCACATATATTAGTCAACATATTCTCCTAATCTTGTCATTGTCAGTTCACTTTATTAGCTCACGTAAGTCATCAAAAACAAGTTTATTTCTGCATTATTAGTGTCATGGCTTCATAACTTTTGCACTGGCCGGCTGACTATGGCTGAATGTTTCCCTTTCACTAAACTCTCCTGTTACAATGTTGCAAGCATATCAGAGCAATTTTTAGAATGTTGTACATGTACATTAAAACAAAAGATGCACGATTGCAATCCAGCTGGCTTGATTCTAAAAAGGTTACTAAAGGAAAAATGCGCAGTATTCTCTTTAGCCATGTTTCCATTAATGGACTGTATTTTGAAATATTGCATTAGAAATGGTAAATGGAGATGCAGACTTCCCTCAAGAGTTTGGGTTAAGGGTTTTGACACAGTTTTGCCAGAATTTTGTCAGACCATGCGTACCAACAAATGCGAAGGCCAGGCTGTCTTTGAAAATGTAACAGAAATGCTCTAATCATTGGTTCGACCAGAGCGCAACCGAATGGAGCTCTGCCACTTTTTTCTCCAGGTGAAAAAACTTCACAGAAATTCATGCACATTTTATAAAGTGTTTGAAGACCCAGTCGTTTCCAAAGCGTCATCATGCAAGAAAGGCAAAAGCAAATGAATTATGGTTGATGTGCAGACATTTCACTACCATACGAGTACGATACGTATGTGACCAATAAATCCTGCTCAGGTTGTTATGTTGGTTTTTACGGATTGATTATTTCAGGAGCATGTTAACTCATGCATTGATCAACTTGCAAGAGAACATTTGACCTTAAGAGATGCATGTGAGCACCACAGTGTATATAATGACTTGTATAATTGTATAATAGACAACAATATGTCTGTTGCATCAACCAACAGTATTAAATAACCATGAACTTGAAGCCTTTTAATCCTTATCAATAGTTAATATAAATAAAGTCTTTACCCATAGGCCAGGGTACAGCATCGCATGCTCCGACGGTTTTAATTGTTTAATTATGTAATTGTTGTTATCAGCATTTCTAAATTAAAAGTTTTGTTTAAATTGCAGTTTTCACTTGAACTAGTGCAGTGCCCGTAGGAAGTATGTATTCCTATAGAAAAGTGGAAGCTTAAGTAGATTTTTCATGTTTTATTTTATGT
>JAQFJA010000010.1:3509824-3520045 GCA_029874485.1 Naso brachycentron | reverse complement strand
ATGTCGACATAAACCTGAAATACAAAAAACAAAATTTGTTGACTTGCTAATTTTAATGACCTATATTTTAATAACCTTATATTTAGCACTTAAACATACTATACCTCCATTTGTTTAGCCAAAACACTTTTACACTACCACCACACTTTTAATCACACTGCTGGTAGGACTGTAAATGGCACTATTGGTCAGTCCAGACTGAATATTAAACTACTAAATTAATATATTTTATAGGGTTGTTCCTGATTAAGAATTTACATAGTCGAACCTGACTCGTCAAGGCTTGCCTATAGTTGACTTATCTTTTTTTGTTGTTGTTTTTTTAGAACTGGGTTCTATCTCAGGAAGCAGGCTCAACCACCTCTGAGCCTAAACCCAATCTCTGAGTTGATTGAGCCTAAGCTGGGAAACTCTGAGTTTTTGGATTTAGAACAGCTGATCAGAATAAGGTCAGTCAGCTCTGAGTAGGTTCAGCCTGAGCGAAACACGCTCACAGTGAGCACAGAAAGCCATGATCAGTGGAGCGCAGATGACATGACTCACAAAGGCAAAAAGCAGAGTTAAAAGCAGAGCCACTATTTCACCCCAGCTGAATTGGAGATTTTAATTACTGCGTATGCTGTACATGAACATGTCTTAAAAAAAAAAAATCAAATATGGCAGCTGCAGCTAAGCAGCGTGCTGTGGCATGAAAAAAGATTACAAAGCACATTAATGCGCCGACTTCTGCGGAGACAAAAGTGTTGAGGACCGGTCACTGTGCTCATAATAAGGCGACGTGGGTTCGAGGCTGTTTCAAGTATAGGGCTGTAAAGTCCAAATCAGTGCAGTGTTCAAAATGATTATATGCTTTTACTACACATTTCAGAGTAAGAAACTGTTGCTATTGCAAAGCCAGTTAAATTATGGTGTAAATGCAAATGTTCAATAAATGTCTTAAAATAGATGATTAGAAAAATTCACTTGGGATCTGAACATCATTTCACCAGTGATCATACTTGTTTTACAAAATTATTTTCAATTGAAAAATGTCTAATAAACAGAAAATATAGAAACATTTTTATATATTAACAGTGTCAGAGCTGGATATAATTTCCTGTTTCCTCTTATTCATCTGTAATCTGATGGGGCCCGAACAATTGGCAACAGCTCATCTTTTCATCGTTTTCATTTATGACATCATAGATGTCATCATTTATGACATCTATGATCATCATTTATGACATCTATGATGTCATAAATGAAAACTGCTTTGGGGGAAGAGTCAAAGGGCAAAGCATAAAATTTGCCTCAACTTGCCTAAGTTTTTGTACAGACAGTCATTGTTCCCAGATGATGTCTCCTTGTGACTCTGGGGAGATCATGTCTTTTCCTGAGGCATTACCGTGACGTTGAGCATGTAGTTGTTGAGTGAAATGTCTCTACAATTGTTAGATGGATTGTAATAAACTTTCAAATTTGATGGTGTCCTGAGGATGCATCCCAGAGACTTTTGTGATACACCAGCAGGTCAAAGTTTTTACTTACCCATAGTAATATCTTCTTGCAGATGGATTGAAACAAAATTATGTTCAACAGCTAAAGGGCCCAGATACTGTCCCCAGTGACCTAGTTGATCCCTTGACCTTTCCTCTACCTCCATCGTTAAGGTTGACACTAGCTGGGTTTCCATTAAAGTTTATAGCACATTTTAACCAAAAATCAGTGAAAGAAAATACGCATTTATATGTGTTTCCATCCACTGTGCCAATATCAGGAGTTAGTTCATTAAGGTAACCAATAGGTGGTGCAAAATTTGCCGTTAGGTGTCAGTACACCACTGCTAAAAAAGAAGGCACAACATGATGTTACTGAAGAGCTCAACCAAACAAACGGAAAGGAACGCGAAAGGAACACAATAATGAAGAGCACAGTGGACGCTGGAAGTACTGTAAAAGAACAACTAATATTGCAGCTGCGTTGCAGTTTACTCATTAATCCACACATACACCTTTTTTTTGTCTGCCGCTGCTGCCATAGCTTCTCCAGTGGAAGCGGGTTGACATTCAAATCAGGTGATTTCTAAACATCATCGTATTATTCACTGGACCTGTTTCCATTGCACTTATTCATATTTACCTCTTGACAATATTCCAACTTTTTCACCAAGTTCTGAGTGACATGTCTTGTGTGTTTAGGATTTCATGAAATTTGGTTCAGACATACGGGCCTCACAGGGCTGCTAGCATTGCAGTAAACTCCTAGTCTTGTTTATTCATTGGATTGAATGCCTTACTGTAAATAAAGTGTTATTCATTCATGTTTTGCCATTTTGCAAATTTGCAACCACAACAAAAAAAAATCGGTTCTTTTTGTTGATTCTAGAGTGACAAAATGAGAAGAATAAGCAAACTGTTAATGTTACTTACAGTATTTACGGTAACCTTTTTAAGTTCATGTCATTGCACTTTGAAAAAAGATCAAGAAAACAAAATATTTATTCATCATATCATTTAATAATTACAATTAATGTAAAGCAGTCAGAAATGCTTCTAATATGGAGGTCCATTTTCCCTGCCATTGAGACACACTCAGTCTCTTTCTGCCCCCCCCCCCCCTTCTTTCCAGTAAGATTAGTGTCTGTTAAACTCTACCACAGTACATCACAATTATTAGCCATGTGTTGAAGAGCAGCTGTATGGAAACAGACGGCGCTGAAGAGAGTCATTGTTCCCAGTGTCACGTGCTTTCACTCTCTGAAGATATTGATGGCCTGATGACTTGGCGACCGGTGTGGAAGCTGGTGGATAAATGGACCCTACATTATTGTACAGTACAAGTGTACAGAAAGAAAAATCAAGACCAATTTGGATGCAGACAAACGAAGAAGAAAGTGTAGGAAGCTGTTTGTTTCTATCCTGTGTTTTATGTAAAGTAACTGCTTTGATTAATGTGATGACATTAAGACATACAATACAGCAATACAGTCATTCCTGGCACAGGAAACCAAATCTGTTAGTCACTGCAAACAGACACAGTGAGATTTACAATAGAAAGCAAAATACATCTCTATACGCACACATGTATCAGTTAATACTAATCTGTGTTGCTCCAGCTTGATATACACACATTTTCTCAGCTAATGAGAATAAAAAGCCTGTAATTTTGTTTTTTTTAAATTTTTCTTACAAAGGCAGTAAGCACATCAAATCAAGGACATGAGCTTGTTGGCATGCTCTGCCTCTCTGTAGGCCTGTTCCTTGGCTCAGTAAGATTAGTTTTGGCAGAGATCCATAACGAGACACTAATATGTAAGTTATGGTATGAGGTGGCAGGGGGTGAAGGGCTGGCAGGGATAAGGCTCTATGAGAAAAATATAAACCTTCAAATCATTTTGAATAGAAAAGTCTGTATGACCTGATATGACGATTGGGGGACACATATCCCGCCCCTTCCCCCCAAAAAACAGTCATTTGCTTTACAACAACCAAACCAGGAAACGTATAGAGGCCATTGTACTGCACTCTGGATTGAATCATAAAAAAGACAATGTTGTGAAACCAACGGCATGCGTAGTAAAAATATAACTCGTGGCAAAAAAAAGTGTTCAAACTTATTTAAGTCACCAAACTTTGCAAAGTTTTTTATCAGATTCGACTGGTGATTTCATACATGTTCCATTTACATCTCTACCCATTTATTTGGACAGGGGCCCGGTCTTGTTAGCCCAGAATAACCTGGGGACGTTGCCAAGTTGGCCGTCGAGTGGCGAGAATGGCCTGGAAGGACTTTGAATGCATCTTTATTACACACAACTTACACTCTGTTGTTTTAAGGCTCCCTTTGTTGGAAACGTGATGTTTCCACGCATTTCAGCCACAAGTTGATTTATGCTTGTACATGCAAAGTTACACATTTCTGGAAAATACTGTAAAAGTAGAGGTGCACCTATAGTAGATTTACATCAGGAGGAGTACTCTAGTCTTGGCAGTACCTCTGACATGGGATGATAATGAAACAGAAGGCAGAGTACATTTCATTTTGGTTTGCAACGCTCTCACATTTACTAGTTTACTGATGTAATTTTGAGATAACCTAAGATTTAAAAGGCGCCATGGTGAGTGGACTTAACATCAGTCCTGCAAAGCTCAGCTCTTGAGATATCTTTTTACATGAAAGGATAAATTTAATATTGCGCATGTAATTAAAGCAGTGAAACAAAATAGCCACTTTGCTCCAACCTAGTCACTGTGATCGTGAATTTGATTTGTTCCCAAAGGTTACCAAGCAGTCTGGACTTGAGGTGTGTCCTTCATGCAAGAACCTGAAGTTTCCAAGTCATGCTTAAAGCGATGATGCCAGAAATAATTTAGACACAACAAAAACAACACAAGCCCTGGCTCATCTGAAATTTCAAGCCTATTAATACAAAGGGAAGACTTTATTCCCCAAATCAAAAGATGAGTGGAGAGATCTTTCTCCGGTCAGCACAGGCACAAACTTGATAGAGTAGATGAGAACATATGAGAATCATTGTACTCCCTTTGGCTTAAAGTTACAGGTAGCTATGTAGGAGATTATCTGTGTTACTGTAATTTAGCATGAACGGAAAACTGCAATTACTTTTTGCATCAGTGCAATGTTCTTGGCACATTGTGAAGCTGTACAATGTGGAAAACATCAACAACAACAGGCTTGGCAGATGTTTGAGCTTCAGAGGTTGTAATGTTTTCCAAGACCTCTGGAATTGATCCATTTTGGGTCTCCACTGGGTCTGACTACCTAATGCTGAAATAATTTATAGAACAGGTAAAAGAAACCAAAAAAATGCTCTTGAAGCCTTGATGTTAAAAGTAAACAAAATCATAACACATGTCACATGATTTTGTTAACCAATAGCAGGCAGTGCTGCACTCAGTGCAATATTCTGATTAAAGGAGTGTGGGGATCAAAACCCAGCAGTTTTGGTTGTCACGTTGCCTAAGAAAACCGCCAATTTTAATTTCAGTTGTACTATACAGCCAAATTAAGACTCTGCAATGCTGGATCTGCACTAATCCCAGAGCTACAGATATCATTAGTGTACCTCTGGTCCTCCCATTTTTATTTCTTTTGAGGGCGGCCCATTGACCCAAAGCATGATGTAATTCCATAAGCCTGTCACTTACAATTTCCCCCCGATTTTTAATGACTGAGATTAATGCCAGACCAAAACGGGGGCCCCGTCATTTTTAGGGTGTGGAGTTCTTTCTAATGTTGTCGGCATTTACAGCAATTTTAAAATGTTTATAAATATTTATGGACATATACAGCCAGCTAATAAAGTCATATTGGCGAAAGAAAACTGGACAACTTTCCACTCATTTTCATTTTTGGATCATTACTGTTTCTTTCTGCTGCCTGCTTTCCGCTGCCAAAAAGCTGTACCCGCCATTTGACTCATAATAATAACAGCTTGTTTTCTCACATAAGAAAGAAAAGTAAAATTGCAAACAGACCTTTGGTCCAGTTAGGTATGTGTGTACATGCCCGGCGGAGACAAACATCCCCTCGTGTCCACGGTTAACCTCTGCTGTGCAAGTGGTGGCATGGACAGATGGGGCTGAGGGAAGTCATGCAGACAGATACACACCCCCGTACATGCCCGCAGGTTACCCATGATCGCTGTGTCACACACACCTGTACACACACAGACACCTGTAGGGCCTCTCCTCCCCCGTTTTACTGTATCAGTTTTCCATGATGATTCCATGATGTTGAGTTTGTTTTCGGTTGTCAAGGTTGAGTGGCCGTGGTGGAGTCAGATGCCGTGTCAGGTGAAAAAGCTGTCAGGAGGAGAAAGGGGCACCGTTATTTTTTTAGTGCAGTTTGTTCATTCTTAAAGATGGCTTCTTCAATTATCAAATAGATTTTATACAGTAAGGTTTAGGAAAGAAAAAACACCCACCACTCATTTCTCTCGTGTCTTCCATCCCTTTTTTCTTTCAAACATATACTGCACTCCATCCACGGCATTAGAGCCCCCCGTCCTCCCCCGTGTGTTTATGGAATTATTTCTTGGGTCTATTTGTCAAAGCACACATTTATCATTGAGCCCACTGGTGTCAGACCTGATGCTTTCCCACCACGTTTCTATTACACTGTGCTGGTAGTTGCTTTGACACTCAACACCTGACCTGACACACACACACACACACACACACACACACACACACACACACACACACACACACACTCACTCACACACCTTGAAAGTGAAGACGAACTCTCTACATGCTTTAAAATCTTCTGTTTTCCCTTTTCTTCTTGCCATGCTTCACTTTGGGCTGCTTTAGCGAACTGCCTCTGGATTCGATCCCTGCAGTGTATTTCAGTAACAAATTCCACCATGTTTATTTTTATTGTTGACATTATGGCAAGATGAACCTATACCGTGAAATCAGACAGCATCTTTCAGCTGCTCCCCAACCAGATGTGCTGTTCTCTCACCTGCCTTGGGAAAACACTCTCTTGTGTTTCAGTCTCCTATAACCTGCTATCCTCTCAAACTTTTCAAGTCGAATAGAAAAAGAAATGAAAGACGAAGAATTAAATGCAAATGTTTTTAACTCCTTTGCATTCTTTGTTGTCCAGCAAACCTCTTCATTAATGCAACACTTGGGTGCAGTTCGTTGTAAGATGGATGTGAAAATGTGAAATGAACATTGTGTTAGACTGTCGTGTGCGTGTGTGTTGTGTGTGTGGCATGTGTTTTAATTTACTGTTTTCATCTTGGGTCAGAAAACAGGGGGATATGACACTTCTGGGGTCCAGCAGCTACATTAAGACTCAAATGCTGGACCCTACAACTTAAGAGAGGTTTAAGGCGTGTTCAGACCAGAAGCGATGAAGTCAACGTAAAGACGTGGTTAGACATGATTCCACTTCAGGCGACGTGAATCTTGCAGTCCACTTGATGCGGTGTCAATCGCCTCCATCGCCTTCATCGCCTCATCCCTCGAAGTTGAAAATATTGAGCTTTCTGGGAGACATCACGTGATGCTGTGCTGCGACAGCCAATCAGTGTTGAGATTCTCCAGATGTCAATGACATCCTGACCACATGAATGTTGCCAAAATTTCGCAAACCCAAACTGAATCATACATAGCGGTCAAACAACCATTACTGTGTGTGAATACCACAGAGCACGACTTGATACACCACAGGTTTATTTTATGAACACAGACAAGGGATCATTTAGTTTTCCAATGTTTCTGGAACTTCCACAAGTGATATTGTGCAAAAAGGATGATTAAATCGGCGGTAGTGGCAAAGAAAATGGCAGGCCCCCTTACTCCTGACGCTACTAGCGAACTGTGGTTGACACAGAGCTGTGTGACACAACCTAACAGGCTCCAGATGATTTTATCATCCAGACCTGACGTTAAGTTTTCCAACCTGTCTAGGATCTCCAAAACTGATGTAGAAGTGATGATTTAATCAGCCGTAAGTATTGACAGAAAGTGGCCAGTCCCCCCTCCTCTGAGCGAGCTAATACTAACAGACTTTGTACATTGTGCTAATGATGCGATTTAAGCGATTTAAGCAACGATCAAAAATATGATCCAACTATGATCAAGCGACACGATACTAGCATTTTTTTGCTATTATGTCAGTTCATCGCTTTCGGTCCGAACACACCGTAAGAGTTCATTTTAGAGTTACAGTTAGAACTGATTTTGGTTAGGGTTCAAGTAAAGGCTAAATTAAAGCATTTGGTTGTGATGGTAATGAGAGGGTAAGGGGCTTGGGAATGCATTTTATTTTTACAGGTCCCCATGTAGATAGGTGTACAAGGGTTTTTGTGTGTTTGTGTGTGTGTAGGAGAGCAGCTGCAGAGGCCCTGATTACCGTCTCACTGGCGCAAACCTCTCCACAGGAAGCGAAAAAGTCTCCAAGTGCCCTAAGCCTGGCTCTAACAGCCCCCCAGAACCAAATACAACCCTCACATACACATACTGTATACACACACATAAGTGCATACATGTCTTTTGTTACATAGATCGGATTAGATCAGGAAATATTAGCATAGCAACCCGTACAATGGATATGAAGTTAAACAATCAAAATGTAACTGAAGTGCAAAATTTCTCTTTATGCAAAGGGTTTAACAAAAATACTGTATGAGATGTTCGGGAATTGTAACAATTTTTATTTAACCTCCTCTGTTTTTAAGGGCTCATATGTAACAGGAAAAATTAGCCTGATAATCATAATGTTAATTTTTAATACTTCATCAGTGGTTTGCACCTTGTGGTGAACCTCTGTATGTTGTCGTCAAATCCTTTCTTTGGCGTATACTTGTGTAATAAAGGTTGTGAAGTGTTTTTTGTTTACCAAACATACCCCGTTCTTTACTCATCTTAAAGATGATGTGGAGACCATGGTATCCATTTGTTGAAATACTTTTGTGCAAGTCGCTCTAGGGCTAACTGAGATTGATTAGTGCTCGTCCTTTGCTTGAGAAAAAATTGAATGTCAAGATGTGCTTCAAAATGAAGATATTTGTTTGAAATGAAGAAAGCAAGATACTTCCAGTCAGCCACACCACTGGGCTACAGCACAAGAACTTTTAAAAAGAATCAGAATAAACAAGCGCACTGGGGCGCCTGTGGCTCAGTAGGTAGAGCAAGGGTCGTCTACTAATCAGAAGGTCAGTGGTTAGGCTCCTCCTGGGCACGTGTTGAAGTGTCCTTTGGCAAGATACTGAACCCCAGATTGCTCCTGATGACTGTGTCATTAGTGTGTGAATGTGTGTACGAGTTCCTGATGAGCAGACTGGGTCTTTGTAAAGGAGTCACCTGCCCTTAGTGTGTGAATGTGTGTGTGAATGGGTGAATGCTGACGTGTTGTAAAAGCACTTTGAGTAGTTGAAAGATTAGAAAAGCGCTATATAAATATAATCCGTTTACCATTTACCGCACAATGCATGCACAATACAAAATGGGCAGTTTATAAAATTAAGAGTATGTAAATGTGCAACAAAGAAATTGGCTTCAGCAGATAACATGTTTCAATAGCATCAAAGAACTCCTTGGACACTTTGTTGTAGTTTCACAGTTATTATGCATGGAATCAACTCAAAACCTTTTATTTGCCTAATTGGCACAAAAATAACAAAACAGTGGGAGTGTAAGAAAATATGGATACATACAGGGCATACATCTCATGGTAGCCATGACAGCCATGTCTGCCGTGCCCTCTCTGTTTGGCAGTCTGCGCCCCTCATCCCTGCAGCCACCTGGCCGTGATGCCCTACTCGCCCCCCTTTTATATATTGTTTTCATTATCACATAGATGTTGTTACACCGTGTTAATTGAGATTTTGACCTGTCATCATGGTAAGAGACAAGAGTTTTTTTGTTTGAAATCACATCACATGATCACCGTGAGTAGACAGCAACACCCGACAGCCCACTTTTCAGCAGACTTCAGGTAGGCGACATGTATTTAATCAGAGCCAGGGCTGACATTAACACTTACTCAGGACAAGCAGCTTAAACTTCGTGTTGCTGTGAGTAAAATGTGCCACATAGTTGCCCGTTCTGCCAAACGGAAAATAAAGTGAAAATACAATTAATTCTAAGTAAACTGCCTCCATATATTGCGGAAGCAGAGCCTTCAGCTGTTGATGATCTCAGACACAAACTAACTAAACGTCCCGATCAATCAGCTGATGCACTCCCACAGTTCATGGTTATTATTACACGCGTTCATAATTTTACCCATGAGGTCCACAGACAGAAGGACGAAGGAGGACAGAGCATCATCGCATTAAACAGAATTTCTGCTCGTAACATTTTGCTGTGACCGCCATGGCAATATAAAATGTCTGAAGCAAATAAAATGTTTTGCGATCAGTCAGCTGATCCATTTCCTCAAATATACACGATTATTATTAAACGCGTTAGTACATTTACCCGCGAGGCCCGTGTTGCTCTCTTAGAGCCTGGACAGGAAGTGAAGGTGACCCATGACCACATTATCAGTGTCTATGAAGACGCAGCGCCATGAAGATTCCGAGATTCATACATGAGATGTTGCCTTAATTACCTGATCTGCCGCTGCGCATTCAACCCGCGCTGGACTCCTCATGTCAGTCAGCTGTCACTCCGTTAGAATCCAGTGTGTGAAGGGAAAACGTCACATGTCCACACAGTCACACAAAGTAAAGTCACGAGAAAGTAAAGTGCACAGCATCCT
>JAQFJA010000010.1:3324103-3335590 GCA_029874485.1 Naso brachycentron | reverse complement strand
CTGACATTCATAGTGCAAATAAATTCACTATGTAGACTGCATAAAGACTTACAGACAGACTTTTTGTATTTTATCTAACTTGCACCTATAACAACACTGTAGCCTTTAGGAGATCTCCTCTATGTAATGTAATAATAAGATGTTTCAAAAATGATATCATTTTATTATGTCGGTTTACTGTAGTGTTTCAATAAATTTTATTGTTGTGATTACAAAATTACTACTTTATTGTTACTTCACTTTCTATATTTGAGATTACAGCAGCTTTTAAATATGTCTTTTGAGTGTGATGGTCTGCTGGAGCTGCCTTGTAGACCTATATATGGGACTGAAATATGATTGACTTTAGAGAATTTTTAAATGCATTATACTGTGGAGACATACTTACTGATAGACCTAAAAAAAACACTCAGGGTACACTGAGGTGGCATATGTGCGAGGGTGCAGAATATTGGTAATATTGTTCTACTGTAGGTGCAAATTCTTAGGTTTTTGTTTCCCCCTCCAGTACACTAAATTTGATGTAAGTTTATATTACTGCAAAACCTAAAAGGCAGCACAAAACATCACAAGAACAGCACAAAGTGTCATTGAACTGTCTCTGATGGGCTGTCCTGTATGGTTGTCAGGCTAGGGGGTGGGCATGGGTAGTCAACACCAGTGTGAAAAATAAGGGTCGAGTTGATGAATGAGAGACACCAACTTGAGAGATTCAGCTGCGAAGCCCCTAAAAAAAATGTGTGGAGTTGCGTGATTTTCAAAGACTGTCAGAGAAAACCCCCTTTCGTCACTATGTTAAGCTTTTGAGCTTTGCCTCCATGTTAATGTAAATAAAATTAACTGATTATAGAGTCTGCACAATAGAAGACACCACCAAACCACAGATGGAGCTGGCCAAGTTTTTTAATATATTCATGAGCATCCAAACTCCAGAAGTCCCAGATGAAAGCCAGGTCCCTGGAGTTGTGGTGCCATGACAGAAGCGAGAGAAATCACAAAACTTACAAAATATTCATCAAAACAATAGTACAGGGCATTTAAATGCATTGACAAATTCAAAACAAATTCAAGTAATATAAATAATATTGCATATTTTGGTAAATCGAACACATTGTATGCTTTCTTATTTGATGTCACTTGAAAGCACTAACTTGCTGTCACCAGTAAGCTGGTTTCAGTGTCCTTTACTGCAAGAGAACATTCTTTTTTTTTGCCTTGGGGAGAGAATCTTTTGTTGGTCAGTTTTGTACATCTAATTTATTATTTACAAGTTATTTTATTTAGATTTTGAATAGATAATGGTCAGCTGAAAGCCAACTGTTGAATGAAGTGTTTCTTGTATAGTTATTGTTTTTCTTCCATAGTAAATAATCATACTTTATTTACTTTTTCTAATGTTTGGGGTAAATAAAAATCTGACTTTTAAAATCCCAAATCCTGTGTCTTGTGGCTCTGTCTCTAACATCATATTCATCACTGCAGTTTACTGGGATCAGAGTTCTCTGAAGTTTTATTTAGTGATGTTTCAGCTGACATTGGTGTTCTTCAGGCCCGACAAAGAGTCCAGTGTTAGGAGCATTCCTTCCTAATTAAAGACACATCCCACTTTTGCTGGATTACCCCTTTAAATGCAGCGAACAGAGCTTTAATGGCTTTGAGCTTGGATGGTCCCAATAACACCCTGAACTGTGATTCAGCAGGCTTGTACCAGCCGCCTTGAACTGGTCCAGCGAGGCCTCAGTCATCAGCCTGGTTTCCATTATGAAGTCGTTCCATTATGTTAGACTGTCATCCCTTTTAGCCTCCACAGTAGAATGGGGGCATTCTCTGTGTGTTCTGCTGTTTTGAAAAGTGCTTTGTAATGCTCAACACATGGATAATTTAACAGTCGTTTTTCTTTCTTTTTTTAATCTAAATTTCAGGTTGACACACTGACTGCATATGTTTCTGCTGTAGAAATTAGTTCATCGTTATGTCTGTATTTGTTTTGTTTTGAGTTAGTCGGGAGTCATCTACTGTCATGTCATTTGTCATTCTGAGAATGAAAATAAAAAACAATGATTATCTGGTTTATTTGATATGAATTTCAAACGGATAAAGGCTCCTATCTCCTCATAGTAACTTTAACAGACATCTGCCTCCCACACATAGCACAATAGATATCATATAAAGTCATGTTTGTGTCCAAATAAATATGAATCAAGTATTCTCTAACTTACAACTCTGATTCCAAAGGTTTGGCTGCTGTATAAAACAGACTAAATAATTTCTCAATTGTTTTTGACATAAACTCAATTAAAACAATACGAAGACAGTACATTTATTTATGAATTATTTTTTAACCTGATCAACCTCATTGTTTTTTTGTAAATATGTGTTTTTTCTGAATCAAGAATTTCCAAACGAATTGGGATTTAAGCAACAAGATACTGAGAAATTTGTGGAATGCTCCAAAAACACCTATTTGTAACGTTCCACAGGTAAACAGGTTCGTTGCTATCAGGTGATAGTATCATGAATGGGCATGAAAGAGACGTCCTCGAAAGGCTCAGCAGTTCGCAAGCAAGGCTGGCAGGAGGTTTAACACTTTATGAAACACATGATTTTATAGGGATATTAACACATGAGCACAAGAACACCTCATTAAACTGCAGCAAACTATTGCACTTGTTTATCATTTTGTTTTTATTTATGTTTTGCGCAGTTTCCCAACATGTAGTTCTATATTGGTCTTTAGCAGATGCTAAGGGAAATATCTGGTTCTGTAGCAATTACATGCTCCACTATGTTCACCTTCTCGTCACCAGCCATGGATGTCTGTCATTAGAAAGATACTGACCAATGTTGCTATCAGAGCTTTTCCACTAATAGTTGTCTGGTGCAATAAAGGGAATTGATTGCGGGAAGCAGTGAAAATGAAGCCAAAATAGTAAAGCTAAAACAATGAGTTGAGAAAAGCTAAAAAGCCTGAACTTTGGGGGGACTTATTGGAGATGTTCCCGATCTTATAAATGATCCACCTCACAATCACAGCGACCTGTGAATGGTTCGGGTTTCTGCTGAGCTAATCTTTCATTATGATTTCAAGGCACCATGCGGGACAGCCTCTGTCCCATATGTGTCAGTGGAGCAAACATGGAAGCATGAGCGGCTTAGGTCATCTGTTCAGAGCAGTCAACCTGTCATCCAGTTACCGTCCTGCTGTCGAAATATCCAGACACGACGCACGCAGCGTGTTGGCCCGCCAGGCAGGCCGTTAGTAAACAGTCTGCATGCACACAAGCTGGCGTGCTATAGCCTCAGACGTTACTGCTAATAGCAGCAGCCAATAAAAGACTGGAGCACCATCTGCCCTGCACGTGGAGCGGAAGTGAGTGGACACAGAGCAGCTGAGGGGGGTGGGTGTGGTGGGGGATAAAGAGATGTAACGTGCTACTTTGCTGGTGGGGAAAGATTTGAGCATAAGTAGGTCGATGACTCATGGAATGAGGGGAGACAAAGGGAAAATTCATGCAGTCAGGAATGATGACAGTTCTCTTGGATGACAGGGAATGGTTTAAAAAGGTGAGAGAAAAAGCAGAGCACTCCTGAGAGCAGGATGCATCTGTCCTCGCTACTGCTGCTGCTCACTCATGCTGCAGAGCAGAGCTGACGTTCAGTAGGCCAAACAGCCTGAGTGGCTGCGGGGCCGCGCGTATCCTCAGACTGCAGTTACTAGGTGAAGTTGCCTTATATAGAACTCAAGTGAAAGCAGGCTATTATGGGGAAAAAGAGGTTTGGCCTGTGTGCTTGAGAAAGATTGTGTGCTTTCACACATGCTTTCACAAACAAACTCAAGTCGTCTAAACATACATGCAACTGTCCACTATCACCACCCACAAACAGGAGCCCACCCTACACACAAACTTGCCACATGGCAAGCATGCTAATCACTGCTGTTGTAATCCTTTTTAAAGGATAATTCCCGTTTATTACAGCTTGGGTCTTACATTTTCATAGTTTTGTTGACGTTTGTAAATAAGAAGGTCGACAAGGCACACAGGTTGTAAACAAACCCCAAGTGCAAACAAACAAAGACAAACAGTAAAACAACTCTGATTTGAGTTTTTCTTTGCTACTTACTAGGGCCGCTATGGGTTTTTTGGGGCCAATGCTGATACAAATATTGGGGGAAAAAATTCTGATCTCCGATATATCGGCCAATATTCTATATATAGTATTTAGAATTTGGTTATCAAATATGTGCGACAAAGATGTGTAATGGAGGCAGGATATCGAACAAACTTTGTTCCAAACATCAGCGCACTGAACAGTAAACATTCACTTAATACAAATTAAATAATGGACCGCCCTCTGCTGGACAAACTACAGGATTACATCATTTTAAATCACTAGCGCAAGCATTTTTTCTTACCTTAAAAAACAGTATTAATATCAGCACTTATCGGAGAACATTAAATGCTGATATTAATACATCTGCAATAAGCCAATATATGCTGATAATATCAGCAAACAGATATATCAGTCGCACCCTATTATTTACCTCCAGTAAAGGTGGTTTAAAGTTCAGTAACCTGAAGAATCTCTGGCTGATACACTTGGGTCCACTTCTAGTTGGACAGATTTCTAGGTCAATAACAACCATATACAGTATCTAATACGGTGTGTGTTTAAGCAGTATTCCGATATAGGAAGTATGCTACGTAAGCTGTAACTTATTTCGACCTAGCAGTTCCTCAAAAAGTGTTTCGGAATAAATTTAAGGCTGAATCTTCACTCATGCTAGATCTACAGTGCCAAGAGCACCACTGAACTGCCAGTGTTTTGATTTAACAAGTAACTGACTTTATTTATTTATTTATTTATTTATTTTTAGCTGGTTGCACAGTTGGATTCTTGCTCTAAAGAAGCTGTAGTATTGAGCTGATGACATTATAGTGTAACCTAATGTAGACTGTGAGTGTAAGCCTGCTAACAGCTATGTCAGGCAGCGACCTCCTACCATTGGGCTACCTGCATGTTGCTATTTTGCAGGGACACTGATGCCGTATCCTGGGCATACGGCCGCCTGAGATGGGAATCCAAAAACAAAGTTATCATCACTGTTGCAGTGCAAAAACAAAATTCTGATTAAGCACGTTTTAGCTGCTACATGTGTAGGACGGACATGTTGCTGCTGATGACGTCATACAGTTCCTGCAGTGCATTTTTTTTTGAATAAACAGCATCTTTTACAAGATTGTGATTGGATGATAATGCATGCAGCCAGACTTTTTTTCCAGCGATGACACAGCACAGAGAGCTGGCTGCATGAGGCTTATGATATTATAAGGACGCTGACACCCTTACACTGCCCTTTAACGTTAGCGGTATCTCACCAGCTTCCTGAAACTCTGACTCAATGGGAGCAAACAAGCTTACATTTCATCTGAGCTTTGAGCACTGCATGCATGTTCAGCACGGCTTGATGGTGCATTGATTACATGTAAGCTTATACAAACTGATTTCACACATTCTCACATTAGTGGGGAGGGAATGGTGGTTTCTTGGCAAATAGGCGAAAGCTTCATGGCAGCAGATTTGCGTTCAAGATAACATCTGCAGGTGTATTTTAGCAAGAACACATTGGGACATTTTGTAGCTGTGTTTCTAGTAACAGCACAAGTATTTTTTAGCCAAAATATGATCTTTGCCCAGCCCTAACCGAGTGTTTTTTATGCCTAGACTTAAATAGAGCTTAACCACAGAAATGTAAAGTGTCATTGCAAAAATGTAAAGAAACGTTTTAACATACCTGTGGTTTGCATAAATGTCCAATGCCGTCATTAACTCGGGCAGTTGTGTTGGATGGTGACTCCAGTTGGAAAAAGGAAATTAACTGAGAGGTTCCAGACTAATTTGCATTTGCAAACTGATGTTGCAATACCAGCCTAGGTGGTTTAGATAATCTGGCCAAAATGTTATCACATAACAACCCGATCTGTCTGATAATCTGGCAGGTTCTGTTTCTTGCCCTTTCCTAGTTTGCTGTAGCAGTGTGTTCCCAGATCTCAGCAATTACTTTTGTTTGCACAATTTTGTCATTACCGGATGAAATTATGGGCAAACAATGAATACGAGATCAAAGACAAAAACTAAAGATCTGTAAACTAGAACTTTAAGCTGAGTTAAAAACGTATTATGAACAATGATAAGCCTCCTCCATTAGACATACGGTAAATCCTTTAAAGCCCTTCTCCTTTATTTTAAATGTGTTGTGCATTTTGTCACTTCGCTTTGATGTTGTTGAGTTTTTTAAATGGATAGAAAAGTCTGTCAGTGCCACCTGGTTTAACTCTGTCTCTGTTCTGTGTTTGGAATGAAAGGATCTGTTTTCAGACACACATGCTCACAGCCAGACAGGGAGATGTAATCTTAGCATATGCTGCAGAATGCTTGATCAGTGGTATTTACCCCTGCAGATTAAACCACCTAGAGCCTGTTAGCATTATGCTTGGGAGTGTCAGACCTGTAATGATTCAAATGAGACAGCTCAAAGGCTACATTTGATCCCTCTTTAGCCCAATACTACTCACTTTTTCAACTTTTCAACAATGGGTGTTTAGAGGTAAACATACTTATATAAACTCTGGTTCTGGAGGCAGAAAAACAAATACAATTTAGCTGAGCAGCATACCGTAATGTCTCTGTTGGGGGTCT
The DNA here is from genome assembly GCA_029874485.1 of Naso brachycentron. Lineage (NCBI taxonomy): Eukaryota > Metazoa > Chordata > Actinopteri > Acanthuriformes > Acanthuridae > Naso > Naso brachycentron. Next base: position 3,328,891 of record JAQFJA010000010.1, on the reverse strand, counting down.
CCTGTAATCGCAGTGCTTACTTAGTTTTGTTGTGGAAATGTGACTTAATTGTTTATACTCATTACATGCCTCAGGCACAGATTTCTGTGTCACAGACCAACTGGTGTTTCTGTATTTAGATGAATGCTGTAACTTCATGTTAATAAGACTAATATATTTCTTAATACCTTCTTAAACTTACCAGTCTGTGTTAACTCTTACTGTTTCAATACACATCTATATTATTAAGGATTACAAAAGTTTTAAGTCAGTTACATGAACGGACTATGTTACTGATGCAGTTTATTACTTGCCTGATTGACTTTAAATCTCTCTAAAAAACCTTTAGTCCGACCATAATATTTGTTAAAAAAAAATTCATGAAGTTTATTGAAGCAGCCCACCCACTTATGACGCATTTGTGTGAAGTATTGCATATCCATTTCTCTCCATTATCTTTATTACTGAATGTTCATTTTTGCCATTGCTGAATTCAAACCTGCTACCCAGAATGCATGTAAAGAGGGATCCTTTAGGGGTCTGGGTGCGAATGCTTTTGATGGCTTGTAGTAAATGCCTGACTCCCTCTCGGGCAACCAAAGCAAAGCTGCTCAATGGAAATGTTGGAGCTGTAAAGCTTCAGCAGCAGCTGTCAGATGGAGTCCCCTGGTAACAGGCCAAACTCAAACTCAAGTGTTCAACACATGGGGCCTGAAATTGTCTGAAGGGAGACACTGCTGCTCAAACTTAATTCCATAAGTTGTAGAAAGATTGTAGAAGTTAAACTAAATGCATCATTATTTTTGAAAAAAATTATTTTAATTTGAAAGTTGACAAATGAAACAAAACTTTCATTTTGGCCGTGTGGTTAATTTCAAAGAAAAAAATGTTCTTGTTACAGTGAGTCACTGGGTTGCAGGAGTGTTTGCTTTGGGCAGGCTTGTGTCTACATGTGGGAAAACACTTAATTTACTTGGTACAGACTGACACATGGTACACTATGTGAAGTGCAAGAGTTCTTTGGTTATGGAAAGGCTCTGATTGCAAATGTACAAATAGTGCCAAGCTAAATCACAATTTATAAGTACTCTGACCGAAAAACACAAACAGCATAATGAAGGAGATTATTTTTATTTGATGGAACCAATAAAATATTCTATCATATATTATATTGTTATGGATAAAATATACAGACATAAATAATAATAATTGTATGGATTTTGTTTGGACCTTTTATATGTGTTAAAACAACTGAGAGAAAACATGTTGCTCTAATCCATCATATACCAGGGTTAGCCTGACCTCTACTGGACAAACTTGGCAAATACACTTCACATACAACACCAAACTCCACTCCTGACATTTTAGATTGTGAAATGATTGTTGGTGGCATTTCTTCAGTAGTTCATGTTCCATTTTTTTCTTTTTTATATGCACATGATGAAGTTAGTAATAGCCATGTCCATAATATCTTTTAATGAGTTCACCCTTTGAAAATTTTAATGATAAATGACATAAACTAAACCATCCTGTGAGCAAAGGTTACTGGACTGAAGCAGTGTTTTGCTTTCAAGGCACCGTGCTAACTGGCAACAGGTTTTGTTTGACAACATAACACACACACACACACACACAAATAAAATAAAATAAAATAAAATGCAATTTAAAAATAGCAAAAAAAAAACAAAAAACAAAAAAAGTCACTCTATGAGTCCATGTGCTGTTGCATAGTGTACCCCAGGCCTATTCAAATGGTGGCCCGCAAACCTTTAATGCAACTCTGTGTAGCCTAGCAACATTCAACTCCCAATGCCGCTCATTGTCATAAAAATGTGTGTCTAGTAGTGGTAGTAGAAGTCCTATGATATGACTTCTAAAAACTTGTCTTTCTTAACACTCATATATAAAATTGACAATGAAAATCAATCATTTCACCATGCCTGGACTAACAAATCCAAAAGCCAAACCAGTGTGTTTAATTTGCAGCGAGTGCGCTAACATAGCCTGTTTTTCATTACGTGCATTTGTGTTGGTTTAAAATTTTTCTTTCAAAAGGACAAAGGGAGCCTGCACACTTGCTCCATGCAACACAAATCTTTATAAGACAACGTTTGGATCAACAGATTTTCATCAGGTAAAATTTTTCATTACATGCTGCACACCAGCTACTGAAAATGCCTGGCCCAGCTAAATTTCCTGGTTTTAAAATCCGGCCCCGTCGAATTTGTAATTGAATAGCCCCGGTGTACACAATGGCATTAATCGCAAAAATTATGAAATCTAAGGAAGACTTCATTTTAAAGTTATCATATGAAACATTCGCTTGTTCAAATTTCTAAAAATCGCTATATGTTTGGTATATATTCTGTTAAGCTAGGTAAGCTAAATGTTTCAAAAACAATGAGACAATGACTAAGAAAGCAAAGCAGTCAACTCGTGACTTAATAATGTGAACAGAACTTTAATATATTACCGTTAATGCAAATCTATTATGTAATATTTTGTAAGCAGTATAAAACAACAATAAATTAAAACCCACTATAATGTATTTTTATGCTTAATAAGGGAATTATAAGTACAATGTGTGTATAACAATGTATGTTAGCAATTATATTATTTCTATGAACACAATTTACATTATTACACCTGTTTTAAATTATATTATCATTCAGTTTCTGTAGGCTTTATACAGCACGCTGAACCAAAAAGTGCCTGCAGGAAATGACATAGTTGTTGACTAAATACTTAAATTAACACTAATATATCCTGACAATTCTATCATTGTTGTCTTATGAATAATTTGTTTAATATTTATACACTCTTAGTGGATGCTAAATAGTGGACTTAAATTAAAGAGTTCCTAATATTTCAATGTCTCCCATCAACTCAGTGATTAATTGCTTGGTTGAAATAATGAAGTATCACTGGTTCTCAGTATCATCATTTTAAACACTGTATCCATCGAAAAAAAAAATCAGTATCATGAACTAGCATAAAAATTTACTCCTTTCTTTGTTTGTTTTGTTTGTTTTTTGCTGACCTTATTTTACAGACATATAAAATGACATATATGACTCCTGCTGTGTGCTTTGATTACATTATAATTCAGTCTGAACTATTTGCAGTTTTACATTTTAATCACAAGGTGGCTCCTGATTACACAGTGAAGGCAACTTACAATGAACTACAGGTGTTTTTTTGAACACTGAGTTCACAGTAACTGCAGATGATGCAGTAAGACAGGATTGGTGGGATTGATAGCTATCTTTACACTACATCTATATCGTATGTTTTTGTGCAGGCACGCATCAAGCAAGTACCTGCTCTTTGCACTTTCATGTGACTTGTCTTTGCTTTTAACACCTTCACAGGTCAGTTCAGTGCATACTCTAAACTGACATTGTTCATGTTGGAGCCACCACCACAGGTACAGGGAGCTGCTCCTTGTCACTGTTAGGCTCTATAAAGCTTCGTTGGATGTCTAATGTAAGGTGCTCTTTTTTGCTGAGCCATGTATGTTAGCCTTTTACATCTTAATATACCAAATATGCCCTATGTGATTCAGCAATAACAATAAGGAAAGTATGGAATACTTTGAAAGTGCTGATCTATTTAGACCAAAACAAATAATCAGTCATTATTATTTGAGTAAGGGATAATGCCCTATAATGGGTCCATTATCATGAGTTAATGGATGAGTTTGATGATGGACAGCTGTAGGGTTTTGCTGGCAGCAGACCTCAACAAGCAGAAAGAGCCCAGCGGCGTGAGGGTGTGAAGCATGGTTGTAAGAATGAGGAGCATTCAACACGCAGGGATTCTCACACAGGGATTTTACTGGTGACAATGAGCAGTGTGTAGCAGATCTCACATCTCACACACAAAACTGGCAGCAGACTGCAGCAGGTTAACAAGGAGTCTCTCAGGTGCAGCAGATTTCAGCTGATTGCAGCAACAACACACCCTACACTGCTCTCTCACCTGACCTTTTCACCCACAGTCTCCCCCTCCCCTTTACATGCTGATCACCACACCTACTCCCAATAACTTTAAAACATATTTACATTGTAACATTACTTGCATTATTTCTCCAAAATGCAAATGACTAATGACTATTACAGACTTTTAAAAAAAGAACAATAAACTGAAGAACTACCAAACAAAAGTCAAACTTAGCGAAAAATACATCTTCCCCCTCCCCTCTCTCTTCTCTGATCCCTGACTCAGCCTAACCAGGTTCATTGACAGCTGCTGGACTCCTGTGGCTGAATTGACATGTGTGCACTCCATGAAAACACGCCCCCGGAAGTACCTCGAAGAGAGAGTAGTTAGAAGGGTTCCCAAAATAAAAGCACAACATAACCAAAAAATGAATTCTCTGTATTAGTCTGTTAAATATCATGAATAAATAATGTCGTGGGATGGTTCCCAGCTCCCTCACGCACACACACACATTCACACACACACACACACACACACACATATATATATATATATGTGCAATAATGCAATAATGCAGGAATCCCGATCTGGTCAGCCATGTAACTTCCCAACCTGGCGTGAAGTCTGCTCATCTCTGGTGCAAATGTGTAATTTTCATTTAGGCTGGGGTGACTACGCTTTAACATCAGATTTAGACCATTTCCCACAATTCCTCATCAGTTCAGTTCAGTTCAGAATATCGTATACCTCCCCTTAGGAACAATTCAAAGCAAGTGAGTGTGCAATTGGAAGTACACATAGACACTTGGTTTTTTTTCTGTTTACACACATAAAAGACTGATCTAAAATATGCTGTATGTAAGAGGA
>JAQFJA010000010.1:3300460-3314485 GCA_029874485.1 Naso brachycentron | reverse complement strand
TGGGTTGTTTACTTTCTTATTTAAATAAAATAAAGAACATTAAGGAACGACTTGGATGCAAGCAATTTTTTTGTATTAATACATTGCAGATGGATCGGATCGGAACTCGGCATTGGCAGACACTCAATATTTAATGACTCGGATCGGGATCAGGTGAAAAAAACTTGATCAGGACATCCCTACTCTGAGAATAGTCTCAGTTCAACTCTATGGGCCACGTAATTAGTCAGTTGAAGTATTTCTGCCAGAATCTCCATGCTACCGCCTAACTGCTGTGAGCTGGTAGGAAGTTTGCTCCTGCTGTACACACACACACACACACGCGCGCGCACGCACACACACCAACGCATGCATGCACACATAAACCACCTGCAGCCTGACTGTTCTTGGCTGTGTTTAAATGCATCCAGAAAGGCATTTCCTCTGAGGAACAAACCAAGCACACTTTGTCCGCTGCCCCTCTGCTGGCTCTTTACAGGGTGACACCCATCATTCACTGCACTCATTCAGTAGCAGCGGTTGGAGTTAGTGACCAAACGGACTCCTAAAGAAGAGACTGTCAAAGTTCTTCTGCGGATGTTGCTTAGCCTTACACAAATAAAGAGGGGACTTTTTTTTTTTTCTTGTACCCAGAGTTGGGAGGGGCATTTCAAGCAAAAGTGCTCTTCGGTAGTTGCTCAAATTATTCGATAATTATTCAAAGATCACTGCACCCATCCCCTCCAACACACACACACACGCGAACAAACAGCACTCCCAGCACACACCCAACACATAAAGCAGCTGTTCAGCTGTTTCTCTTACCGTTAGCTTGCCAGGTTTTCAGCGGTATACCGCTCCAGCATTGCTTTAGTTTCCAGGACAGCACTCTGTATCTTCCAGTTGCTAAAGTGACGGCAGGTGACTGTCACATATGATTCAGTCGTAAGTGCTGCGCATGCATTACTGCACAACGTTTCCTCCGTCGTGCTAACATTATCTTAACCTGGCAGAGTTTGCACAACACCTCATTTTTGTTTATTTTATCAAGAAGTTCCACACACAACTTTGTGATGACTGCAGAAGTCTCGTGTTTCTGCTCTTATGATTTATAGCTATAGTAACTGTTAATGCTCCACTGACCTCGTGTGGAAATCGCTGTGCTGCTACACGTTTTGCTGGAGCCTCGTAATAATGTGAGACTACTGATGAACGTCATGACACAGCATTTGATGTTATCACGCCATTTCCAGATGCTGATAAAACAAGGGGAAAATATCTCTTTTTGAAAAAAACAAAAATAGACAAAATCATAGTCGCATGAATTATTCAGTTTGTGTTTTTGGGTTAATGACCATTTGAATATTCAGAAATCAACGCCCATCCCTAACCCAGTGATCAAACGCCTCCATAGAAACACAATTGAGTCCTGTCCTGTAAACAAAGATTTTAAATGTAGACCAATCCACGTTGTAGTTGTAAGCAAACAAGTTATTATTTCTGTGGTGGCCTTTCATCTTTATATCTGTGTGATAGGGATTTCACTTTCTTAAAGAGATCTGCTCAGGTGATCCTGTAAACCTCTTACATGTTTAAAATACAGCTATCGTGTGACAGTAAAGGAAAGTTTAGAATCTTAAAAACTTTGAAATAACTTCTAGTACAGTTTTGGTCAACAGCAGCTTCGTATTGATATTTTCTTTAAAGATGACCTCATAACCTAAACTATGTCGAACAAAATAAAAAAGTTGTACATTAACACAGACTAGCCTCTCATAAACGTTAATTGCACAGTGTGATCAACCTTAAAAGAGCTCAGCTTCCGCTGTCAGTAAAAATGTGATCAGTTCAGCTGTGCCCACAGAATGCAGTGCACATTCAAATACGATGTATTGCAAGTCCCTGAAAGGACTAACTCCACAAATGTATTCATAGCTGATGTGTTTTTTTTAGCAAGTGCAGCAGAAGTCTACATACAGGAATTGAAACCGAAGGGGCAGTCTTTAACATAGGTCCAGAATGTAAATTTCTGTTTTCTTCACATTATTTTTAGGCCCATCATGTCCCATATCTAATTTTATTCATGTTTTGTTGGTCCTTTTTAAAAACTGTTCACTGTTTCATTTTTCTGATACTTTTCTTCCACTGAAAACCACAATAACAGTAATTTAAGCAACACTGTATTATTTGATTGCAAAATCCAAATCACAGTTTACATCTCGGTGTAAAAGAGTGTGTTTAAAAATGCTTTAAGTGACTCTGATTGAACTGGCCTGCATTCCTCGGGCAGGGTGTGTTTGTGTGGTTGCGGAGATGCTCTAATCTGCATGGTTGCAGAAAGTCCCTCTGCTTCACGTCCAATCATCTGGAAGATGAGGACTTTCCTGTGTGTTGTCATGTTCAGCTGACTATGATTCTGTCATCAGCTTTGCTTCTTGTTTTGTTTACTGCAGCGGACCATATCCCTTCCTGTGGTTACATGGACAGATGGTCCCAAATTACTCTCTGAGGTTTTATTTGAGTATTGCTCAGCTTGTTTTTTCTTTGTTTTTTTTTTTGCATGTCAGGTGTCAAGACTGTCAACAGTGTACCACTTAGAGAGATGTAGAGATATTCAGATATTTTTTTCTTTTGCCTTTATTTCTGCCACATAACCTACAGTATCTAATTTTGAGCAAATAGAGATGAGAAGGAGAGCTAATAAGTATTGAAGTGGAAGGAGGAATTCGATCCACCCTTCTTCTAAATCTTGTGCAAGTCTGTGAACCCTTCAATCGGAAGTTATGCGCCTTTTCGCCACAGGACACTCACACTGCCACACCCCCTTTTAGAAAGTTGGCATGAATACCAACATACAGCCTATCACACACGTTTGTACTGCTATATTTGTGAGGACACTCATTGACATAATGCATTTCCTAGCCCCTTCCCCTAACCTAACCTTAACAATAAAAACAGAATGCCTAACCCTAACCCTTACCCTAACTTTAACCTAAACCTAATTCTAACCCTAGCCTTAAAACCAAGTCTTAACCCTCAAAAAGCCCTTTAAAGGCCTGTCAGTGGGTGAGGACCGGCCGAAATGTCCTCACTTTCCAAAAAGTGTCCTCACTCCCATGGTGTAAAACTCAGAGCCTCCCCTACGTCAACATACGTTAGCTAACGTTACCTTATCCAAAAGTAAACTATATAAGGTAATGTTACTCACCATTTGCATAGCCCCACTGATCCGTGATGCTCTGCCATATGTAGTCTAGGTTTGTTGTCTTAATAATTTGGTGGTCTCAGTGCTGAGAGACACGGGTGGTGAGCTTGTCAGCCATTGTTTTTTATGTTGTTGTGGGATACGGACCTGATGTCCGCTCTGCCCAACCATCGTGACTGGTTGATGCGTTTGTTCGCATTGTGAACGTTCGACAAAATCGACCTTGCCTGAAAAATGAAAGGGTCACGTTTTTGCAGCGTGATATTCACATTTGGTGTAAAAATACTTATGCCCAATCAACAGTTTGAAAAAGATTTTTTTCGTGCGAATTATTTGCGCAAAAGAAACGCATCTGATGTGGAAAGGCCTTTAGAGGGACTAAAATGTGACTTAAATTGCAATCAGAGATGTTCCCGGGGACGTAAAGGACTTTTGTATGTACAATATGTATGTTTGAGTAACTATTACTGAGTGTTGATAGATTATTAATGAGTAAGCACCAAAAATAAGAACAGTCTGTTTTCAAACTGTGATTAGAAAAGAGTCGAGGAGGAGCAGAAATGACCAGAGCAAAGTATACCGGTGTCGTAGGACCGCCTTCACTGAATGCACGCACTCTGCAGGTAACTTACCTCGGCGTGAAGCGGAGCTCTGTGTGCAAGTTTAGATGAGCAGTGCAGTTCCACCACTTGCACTGAGGAGCTGAGAATAATAATATTACTCCATGAGTATACGTGAATAAGTGTACTGCAGTCCAAAAACTGTTAGAAAGCATTTCCTATCAGTATTTTTCAGGAACAAATCCACGCCATTCCTCCGCGCCGAGCAGACATGACATGAAGCACTTGTCAGGTCAGAGAAAAAAAACCCTGTGCGTGATTAAACACTAAACCAAACTGTTGCATAGTTGTTTTTTATTTTAGCTGCAAAATACCATAAAGCTCAAACAGATCTCAATGAGATTTTTATTTTGTTTAATTAAAAAAAAGTGTAGCCTTAAAACCATAATCCTCATTTACTTTGATAAATAACAAAGAAAAGCGGCAAATGCAGACATTTAAGAATCTATAACCAGCAAAAGTTTGACATTTTTACCTGTAAAGAACTGAAATATTCATCAGTTATTAAGATAGTTTTTCATGAATATTCTGTCAATTGTGTAAACTTTACTGTGTTTCTTGCACTTTACAGACGTTAAAGTCTTGTTGTAAACCTTCCTTTGAATGAAACAAAATAAATGTAATCATTTATTTCCTCCTTTAAATGTTGTTTTTGTAATGCCACAACAACAACGGCAACTATAGATGATGGTAAGAAAGATTAAAAAAACTCTATATTTTGATTTTGAGACGTTTACGTTCACTTCAGGACGGTTAAAATTGTATTTGGGATGGCGATGAATAAAGCTGGTCTGGAGCACTGATTCGATAAAATAATGTCAGTCCCTTGCTGTGATGGATACTTAGTGAGTGATGTGTTGTTTGTTTTTGCTCAGTCAGCAGTCAGACAATGGAGCAGGCAGCTAGACGAGGCAAGCACTCCTCCTTCTCCCTCCCTATCGCTGCTCTTATCCTCTTTTCAAAGGCTTAAACACTGAGTGTTTGATGTAGAGGGGAAGACGGGTCTGAGATCATTGGTCAAGGCCGGCTTCTCCTTGCAGGTCGGCCCAGGCTGCTTAAGTGTGTGTTGGAGGGTCGTTGCTTGTTGTGTGCGTATTGTGTGCGTGTATGTGTGAGGGAGGCACAAAGTTTGCAGCCTATCCGTCGTGTTTTGGTTTTGGCTGTGCTTGGTGTGAAGCCAGCCATGTCAGTGGAGCCTCTGCTATGAGTCACGCGTTAAAGGGCCACACCGTGTAGTAAACGACCTCACTCACCACACGGTCCTCTGCAGCCCGCTTATTTTTAGACGCTGCTCAACCTGCTGCACTGGAAGCGGCCGCTCAGCCTGTCAGTCGCCCTCGCCTCTTTGTTTCACTCGCCGTTTGTTGTTCTCTGACTGTCAGAAACGTATTTTAGCAAATCAGAAGACACCCACACAGACATTCTATACATTCATACTGAAAGCCCTGTTTGCATAACCTGGATGTGCTGACTGTGCTTCTCTATGTAATAAACTTGTTCTTTTGGCTGACAGGATAGATTTTCAGCTGTTTGACAAACAGCCAGCAAACAAGTAACAGAAAAGAGAAATATATAAATGAGACAAATATAGTTTTGTAAAGCACTATATAGGGCTGGGCAATATATCAATAATGTATCGTATCGTGATATGAGACAAGATATCGTGTCAGATTTTGGATGTCGTTATATCATGGTTTGGTGCAAGTGTTGTTTTTTCCTGGTTAAAAAGGCGTCATTACAGTAAAATGATGTGATTTTCTGAACTTAACAGACTGTGTTTGTTGTTCTTTTATTTACCTTTAGACACTTATCCACATTACTGATGATTATTTATCAAAAAATATCATTGGGTTAATATTTAGTGAAATCACCTATTGTCATCCTTTCCACACTGTCTAAGTATCGAGATATTTAGACAAAAGTGTTGTGATATTTACTCATTTTATCACCTTAGCTGCTTCCACCCCTTAAAGTGCACAATAAGTCATCAGTCACAACCTACATGACTAATAATTATCAATATCGACTGATATGAAGCTTCATGATCGTGATAAGTTTTTCAGCTGTATTACCCAGGCCTAGCAATAACACCCTTTGCTTTGCTTTCTATTTAATTATTGTCACTTTTGCAGAACCCTCTAAAAAATCATTGTCATTTTTCTTTGCAAACTGCTGTTTCCTCTAAAAATACAAAAGGAGTTGTCGATGATAATAGCTGTTGAGTTTTGCAGAAAGATGAATAAGTCACTGCTATATTTATTTTATAATACTTTGACATTTTATTAATTTCTTTGTCTTGATGTTTCTCTTACCACCCCTTTCTTTCCTTAAACTTTCTCTTATTCCCGCTCTGTCTCGTATGCAACTCTTCTTTCCTTCTCTTCACCCCCTTTGGTGTCTGTTCTTTCCTCCTGCCTTTCTTCCCCCTGTTCACTTCCTCCCTCACCATGTCTCGAGTAGAGGTTGTGGTGGAGTATGAGTATGAGGCGCTTCAAGATGACGAGCTGACTCTGCGACTGGGTGACATCATCAAGAACGTGCGGTGTATAGAGGAGGATGGCTGGATGGAGGGAGACCTCAATGGAAAAAGGGGCCTCTTCCCCGACAACTTTGTTAAGGTGAGAGGAAGACAGTCTGGTTTATATTCATTTTTAGAAAACTGCTCTTTGACTGACTCGATCATATTTACTTCTGAGTAATAATAGAGTTAAATTTTACTGTACTGTCAGAAATTATTCTTTTGAAGCATCGACCACGTCAAACCAGACTGATGTAATGCATGTAATACATTTTTATTTGTTGAATTGTTAAAATGTACATAAAGAAATAAACAAAGAGAAAATAAGTGTTATTATTTACAGTACAGGGATGGGTTACAGGCCAGCGGAGGAGTGGGGAGTCTTCCCAATCGTTTTTCAGCACGATACAAGACAACCAGGCCTAGAGTGAATGTGTCCTTAGAGCCAAAATGTCACATAGATGAGAATTGGCTAAATTAGCCGCCTGGAGTCACGACCAGAGTTTCCACGGTGCCCTGGAAGATCTCAGTGTCCATGACAAATAGGAGAAATCTGGTCAGATATTGGGTCTTTTTTGAGCTCATTCACCTCCTGAATTACAACGATGTGACTGGGCTCAGTGCTCAATTTAAATCTAATGGGGCTTGTCCACCGGCACTTTTGGCTGAGCAGAGTCAAACCGTACTGCGCTGATTTGCATTTCCATTACTACTTACTTACCTGCATTTCCATTACTAATTACTAGCCGCACCCGGGATGGGCCTTCTCTGGAGCAGGGCCAAAGCGCAAGTTCTCCAGCAGCCGGTTCAAAACCATAAATAGATGAATATATGGAAAATATTTCTGCACATTATTTATGCATTTTTGAACTGTTGCGTAGCAAAACTATGGCACTTTATACATATATATATAAAGCCATAAGGAACCCTGTATTTCGTATTATCAAGTAGACCCACTTTATAAAATTGAACTTTGTTTAAAAAGAACTTTGTGTACACTGTCAGTGAAGTGTCAGCTCAATAATGCATGTGACTACGCTACTTTGAGAAAGCACTGCACTGAATAGAATTTTCATTTTGTTTTTGTATCATTGTCGCAATCTTCTGGACTAATTTGGCCCCCATTATGTAACAGTAGCACTATTATGGCGCGTACACTGTTGAGAGAACAACTAAGGAACGAGCATTAGACTGTTCAAAAGAGGCGTGTGGATGAGCTGTTCTCAATGCTTTAAAAGTTGTGCTTGGACTCGGATATAATAACCACACGGCTTCCGACTGAGACTGAGTGGGCTAGACAGTTAATTCTTCCACCATTTGGACCTTTCAAGTCAACGTGAGGATTCGGCTTTTGAAACAAATACAGCTTGTTAGTTGTTTTTTTTTTGTTTGTTTTTTTTAAGCATCAACCACCTCAGTAACATTATTTAAAATAACCTTCCATTTGTGTTCAGGAAACATGCCTTTTTTGTCAGTGCACTTTATTAGTGTGTGAGAAAGATAGTTTTAAAAAAAAAAGGCTTATTACTTATATTAATGGCCTGGTGTCTTGTAACCTATCACTATGTACTTTGCAGGCCTTCATAAGGAATTAGAAATAACCTGCTTATTAATAACGTCAATTATCGACCTTTTTGAGTCATTCCTTACTCTCTTTTAAAATTTTTTTTTTTTTAAATCAGTTAAGGTATCATTAAGCGATCATTAGCTACTGAGAGAATTTGATCAGCAGTCATAAACAGATGGTTTACCAGCAGGTAGTTCCACAGTCGTTCCTTATTTGTTCCTTAGTAAATTTAAAAATTTGAATTTGTTGGCTTTCAGGACTCAGAACTTCATGTAACATGTCATTTGCAACAGAGCATTTCCATACGTGAGAACATGTGTGACGTGATCCATCTCCAGTCGTGTGTCACATTTGTGCACATCCACAACACTGTGTGTAAAACAAACAAACAAACAAACAAAAAAAAAAACAAGAAAAAACATCCACACAACATCTGACCTGATTCTGTGGACATTGCCAAAGATCATATATGAAAACGGCTGCAGTTGGCTCCTAATTATCACACACAGTTAACTATGCAGTTGTTGACCAGTGGATACACAGTGTCTGCTTTTGGCGGAACTGAGTCATAATTATCTGTTGATATGACTCAGTTGTTAACTTGAGACACCACTGCTCTACTGTGAAATTTGTCTTTTCTGTGCTACATATTTACACAGCTGATGCACTGTGAAATTAGTCACTGTAGTGCAGTTGGCTTCTCTCCTCTCTTCCTGTGTTTTTTCACTCCTGACTTCTCTCATCTCCTGCTTGTTTTCTCCATTCTATAATCCTAAGTAGTAAGATAGGTAATCAGCTAAGCAGCCTGGCAGTGTCGCTGGTCTTGGATAGTTAATCCTCTGTGGAGCCTGCTGGCTGCTGAACTTTGTTCCTGACAGCGTTACTGTCACCTGAGCTGTTGTCTTCTTCCTGCCTCTTGCACTCAGTGTTGTGAATGATCATTGGGCATGAAACACACAAGGGGGAGATGGTAGGAATTTAAGTACTTCATGGTTAATTTATATTGAGTCATGAATGTGTGTCGTTATTCATGTTTTTTAAAAATATAGCTTAATCATTAGAAGATTGTCTTGAAGATGGGAATATTTTTGTGCATTTGTATAATATGATTCATGTATGTAGAACTTTGTCTGTGTTCATTAACTGTCAGAGAATGTTTCCTGGTCAGTGTGGGGTTTTTTTTGGGGGGGGGGGGTTACAACCATACCTTTCCTTTGCTTATGTCGGTCCAGGTGATCAGTCTGGTTTTTCTGATACGGGCCCAAATGCCACTAAAAGTGCTTGATCTCATTGACGAGTACATGAGTACTCGTACCATGATACAATATCATTTATGTATTAAAATGGGACCCTGCTACTTCCCAGCTGTACCCTTTATGCCTGTATGCAACTTAACAGATTTTTTAATTTTGTTTTTATTTAAAAAACACATCCATAACATTCATACAGTGTTAGCAGTATAAAGCAGTAAAAAGATCCCCAACATGATATGTACATTTTTTAAATGCACTAGTACTTGATTGGTACTCGGTGTCAGGCGTGGGGAAGAAGAAATGGAATTAGAACAACTCTAATGTAAATTTGATTTGCGCTGTTGCTTTTCACAAGCTGCGCTGTTGCTTTTCACAAGCTGCTAGGCCAGTCCTGGGTGTGACCACACACCCCTGACCCAGCAAGTGAATGACACATTGAACTTTTAGGCCAGCCAGGTTATAGTTGGCCAGCAATACCAAATAAATATTTAGGTCCAATATCAAGTCTAATTAAGACAGCCCGTCTTATATTGCAGTGCCCTCTCCCTTTATGTATTTTTCAATAAATTAAATTATTACAGTCTATTGCTCATATGGAAGATCCACCAATTATGAAATCTTGAAACTGCCAAGCTTGTACTTTTTGCCCATACAGATCCTCTATTCAACTGGCTCAGTCCGCACATGGAGAGAATACAGTCAAGAAATTTCAAGGTTTTATAAACACCCAATACGTTTTGTATTGGTATGTACTGTGCTTGTGGCGATATGTGCTTCCACCGAAAATGTTCTCAGCACAGCCTTTTCACACCCTTGAGCAGTGTCAGTAAAGCTTTCACATACAGTACAGGGTTGAAGTCATTCACAAGTGCACATTGATCTTTTCTATCTTCGTGTTTCTACTTTCCTTCAGCTGTGGAGCTACAGTCTGGAGTTGTTAACTTTAGTTAGTCCTGCTGGTGCTACAGATTGTGCCGCCCTCCTACACACACAGACACACACAGACACACACACACACACACACACACACACACACGCACAGCTGGACTCCCTCTCAAATTGAATAGCCAAGTCAGCATGTGTGAACCAGAAAGTAGATGGTGAACTGGGTCGTTTTCCAGCTACTCACAGAGATACAGACACACACACACACACACACACACACACAAACACTTGCACATTTATTGCTCCTGCTTTGAGTTCTCTGTGTGACACCTTAGCCTCGTTTCCACTGAGCAGTGCAGGTCAGTTTGGTACAGTACGGTACACAATAATTTGCATTTCCACTGTCAAAAGGGTACCAAAGGGTGACAAATAACCGTACTGTAACTATTTTGGTCACCTTTTCGTTGGGGTACCAAGTGGTCCGAAAAGGATCCTTAGAGAGATGAGCTACACACACTGCGGTCCGTTGAAAAAGCTGTTTTTGTGTTGTCGTAGAACTTGTAATATATCTCTTCAGTGAGTTTAATCTGTTTTTTAGGAGAGAATGTTACCATGTAGATGTCAAATATCTAGTCAATTTATCCAAATAATGCTTGTTTGTATATCTGTTACAAGGTTTTTGGGCTTGCGAGGAGCTGTAGCTTGCGGTTGAGACCTCCCGCTCTGCTCGCTGCAGCAGCCCAGCTCCTTACGCTGCCACCCCGGAGAGAAAGTTAACTGATGAACCAATGATCTGTGCAGAGATTAAACGCTGGCCTTAATGTTTCTGTAGCATTTTTAAACATGATACAAGCACAAAAAGATGCTTTACTGCCTTTTCATGTAGAAACTTTGTCGTAAATTCAACATTAGTCGTGGAAAAAAGATCACTTCATTCACTGAGCCGCTCAGATGCATCTTTTAAGGTGGAACATTTTCTTGCATGTTGTTCAATGCATTAGTTACGTCATGAGTTAATTAGTCCACCTTCAATGCCAATATGACAACTTGAAGAGGTTTTATGAGGATTTATTTGTCACACATACATATCGTACACGTACAGTAGTGAATTGTCTGAACGTCAGCCGCAACTCATTTGCTTTTGCCTTTATTGCATGATGACATGTTTCAGTAATGACTGAATCTTAAAAAACACTATGAAATGCGCATTAATTTCTACTGGTTTATGCAGGTGAAATTTTCAGAGTGCTCATACGGTGTACTTCTGCAGTACTACACGTATGCATCCGGCATTTATCCCACCCACCAGGCAAGAGTGTGGTCGACAGTGGAAACGCAAGCCAGATCT
The DNA here is from genome assembly GCA_029874485.1 of Naso brachycentron. Taxonomy (NCBI): domain Eukaryota; kingdom Metazoa; phylum Chordata; class Actinopteri; order Acanthuriformes; family Acanthuridae; genus Naso; species Naso brachycentron. Next base: position 3,303,110 of record JAQFJA010000010.1, on the reverse strand, counting down.
AGGGGTACCATTCTAAAGAGTTCTGTACTGTACCGTACAAAAGTCAAGAGTCTTTTATTACACTGAGCAGGCGAATGGTTTTTTTGATCTTTGACGAAACATACTGTGCACTGAGTTATGCTGATTGCAGCTGCTCTGCCAGTGTAAGTCTCTGTTACCCCTTTTCCACTGGTCAAAAAATGCAGGTTAACCTGCTAAGATCAGGGTGTTGTGTGCCCTGGGAATGGGTCCACTCACCGTTTATACCTGGGTCAACTGACCCTGCAGTAGACAAGGGTTTTTCTCACCTCACCTCACCTCACCTTGGCTGTTTATGTAAACGTAAGACCCGGGTAAGTATGCTCATTTCTGACAAATCTCCCAGCGTCTTTCTGTTCCTTTTTCATCTGGCGCATCATGTCATCCAGGTGCGGCACAAGATTTCAATTTTTGATGAACTTTACAGTTGTCCAGCAGAAGTTACCACTAATGGACACAGAGCTATATCTGTAAGTCTCTATAAGCGTGGACTGTTTCTGTCGAGACAGTCTTAAATTAACTGCGAAGTGCGCCGCTCGCTCTTTCGTTTAAAGTCAACCTAGCTCACCCAGCACATTGCTCTCTCTCCCTGCAATCAATTTAAATGCATAATGATCCAGCAGATCATCCAACGTACAGAGATCGCTCTGTAGCTGTGGGAGTGCAGTGCACACAGGTTATTTTGTGACTCGACAGTTTATATGACTCATGACTAATATTCCACTCTGCAGTCGTTTACAGTATTGTTGTATCGCTTCTACTCTGACGTCAAGACGATTTGAGCGCCTACACTTTCATACAGCTGTGAGCGAAACAGTGTTTCCATCCAGATCCAACTTTTGCCAAGCGTGACCTTTTGATTAATTTCTGATACTTTTGCATTTGTCATTAAGCATAGTTAATAATAAAGTTGACAGGCATTTTAAAATATACCTCAAGTTCATCTTACAGTGTTAATTATTTATTCATTAAATTAAGAAATGCTTGAACCTGCTGCCTTTTTAATATGTAAACACTGAGAGTTACAAGCCACCTCTGCTGTATATGTGCTGGATATCGGCTGGATGGTGTTGATTTCTGCCTTTTGTTCTGTCAACATCTCAACATATTTGACCTAACTATTTTGATAATTGTTGAATCAATTTAATTGAATTCCCACCCCTCACAAGAATGCTTAGCGGTGGCTAGCAGCGTATATCTCTACAATGCTTATCCGTTTTTTTATCCTGTCTGTGTAATTGATGGTATTAAAAATCATAGTGTCAGGATTTTCTCTGGTATCCCGTAGTACCTTAATATCACCCAAGCCTAGTTGGTATATAAATGGACTCTTTTTATACTCCTGAGATTATTTGAATAAAAATGTTATGTTGACTTTGTATCGTTGTCAGGGAGTTCCCTGGGCTGGGAGAATGTGGCAGCTGTTTTCCTCTCTGACGTGACGCGATTGGGATCGTTAACGGTAGCTACATTTAGAATGAGTTGGCTCCAACTAGCACAATGAAGCATTGAGCACTGACACAGGTTGCCTTAGTCATGGCTAAGCATGGCATTTTCAATCATTAACAATGATAGGGAAAGCATCCAAGAAAAAAGATGGTGCTAGCTGTTGTTTTTTTTAAATTTTCCCTACATAAATCATAATCATTCAATTGAGTTTCTCTCCATAATTTTCCCTGGCGGTCCGCGTCACGTCATGCTCCCTCAGCTGGACTGACAAACAGTTTGAGAACCACTGCGTTACGTTTCATTTTGTGTCTCTTTAGCTCAGCAGAATGCAGGCTGTCAAACACATTTCACTTCTCCTTTTGATGTATCAAACAGATGTGCGTCGTGTCACATCTCCTTTTCATCCAACCATTTGATAAATTTTTCACAGTGTTGTTACTGTCTCAGCTGTCTACATCTTGTCTGATTTTAATCTTTGACTAATTAGTTTCAAGGGATGGGACAGATATTTATTTATTTTTTGTGGTACTGGGTGAAATAAAACATTCACAATTTTAATTGTGGTGAATTTTAATTATCGGGATAATCGTGAAAAGAAGGCCCTGGGTTCGATACCCAGCTGAGGTTGGACTTGTCTGTGTGGAGTCTGCTCGTTCCCCCCCCATCTGCATGGGTTCTCTTGGGGTGCTTCGGCTTTCTCTCACAGTCCAAAGACATGCAGTTTCAGTTAATTTCGACCCTAAATTGCTTGAAGGTGGGCATGTGAGCGTGAATGGTTGTTTGTCTCGATATGTCAGCCCTGTGATGAACTGGCAACTTGTCCAGGATGTACCCCGCCCTCGCCCAATGTCAGCTGGGATTGGCTCCAGCCCCTTGCGACCCTGCCAAGGAAAAGTGGTTATGGATAATAAATGAATGAATGGTATAATCATGAATCAAGTTAAATATTCTCACATGAATGACTTGATATAGGTGGCTCACTGACGTACAGACCTGTAGTAGTTGCCTGATTTATTCTGAATTTTCTTAACCGGTCACTGTGACTGAAGGCTCGGTTTGCACATTGTATCCATCTTTAAAAACAAGTCAAATAACATGCAAATATTCCAAACTAAAAATAAATGACAGGGAGATAAGGGTTACCACTATTTATCCTTCATCTGTGCAGGAGACCTTAATATTT
>JAQFJA010000010.1:3260431-3273332 GCA_029874485.1 Naso brachycentron | reverse complement strand
GCTGCGACTCAGTTCCCATCGTTCATGTTAACGAGCCGTTCAAAAGAATCGGTTTGTTCGTGAACGTCACAACACTACTTCATGTCATTGTTTCATTCTCAAAACAGAACGATCTGAGCACAGGCTTTTTAAATGAAGGTTTTACAACCAGGAGAAATGTTCTTAAGCAAAATCCATTACAGTACTATAGTATCAGGACACGAAAAAAAAAAAAAAAGACTGAAAAGTTGAAAAAGTGTTGTGGTTGCTCTGCAATCATCTCACACAAACCATACAGCTTCATGCCAGAGCGTATCTGCTGCAGCATCGGCAGGATGCGGACACATGAGTGCAATATAATGTCCCTACAATTTAGTAGCACATAAAATGGAAAAGGGAACAAAATGGATGTTAGCTGCAAACAACAAAAATATAAATCATGAATAAAATGGTATGAGTATAAAACAAAGAAAATGGATGACTAAAAAATAAGTAGAATAATTAGAATGACAATTATATCACAAATAAAACACTTTGAAAATGGACATACTTGACTATTTCATCCTTCTTGTCTTGTGAGACAGGACCACTGTACCCACATGCCGATATTTTGTCAAGGAGGTCCATCAGACCATCAGGTCCAGCCATCTCAAGTTTTGCAATTGTAAAAATAGTATCATTAATGAGATCATTGGAAAGCTGCTGATTCTTTAGAATTTGTAAATATTAGGGCTGACCTCGACTATTCGATGATTTGATGAGGTCTGATTCGACTATCAGCCTCCTAGTCGAATAGTCGCAATCGTAAAATTAAAAAAAAGATCGTACCATTATGAATACATAGGGCTGCTCCTTGCTGCTGAACATCTGGTTTTACATACAATTCCTTTGTTTTCTTATAATATAGGCGTCAGGCGAGCCTTTGTATTTTGATATTAACATCACAGTGAGCGCTCGAGCACCGGCGCACCCGTCTCTCTCTCTCTCTCTCTCTCTCTCTTTCTCTCTCTCACCTGTGCCTCTCACTCGCGCTCCCTCTGGCTCACTCGCTCTCTTTCCCTCCAAGCTTTATTTACAAAATTAAACTAAGGGACGCGTTCTGTCTATTGATGGGCAAAATCTGACGAATCAGATTTGATTATTAAAATCCTTAGTCGAGGACAGCCCTAATAAATATCAACACTACAGAGAAGTGTCCATCAAACAAACTACATTAAAGCAATTTAATGCAATATGAAGGAGCATTTGAGCAGAAGAACCTCTTTCATAAGCTGGCGCAGCTATGGATCGGTCACATCATCGTCCGAGATCATCTCTTTGTCAATCTCCCCTGTTGACATGTACACATAGCACCACTCTCTAAAAAAGTTCGGAGGAGGACCACCTTGTGTGATGCTGATGGCAATGATCTCTCCAACAGTCCTGTGGTAACACGTGTTAATTAAAGTATAGAAAACAAATTATGTACAAATGTTACATTACAGAACACTATTCTACATACCTGAAATTCTCTTTATGGTAGTCAGTAATGGAATATTTTGGGGTTTTCCCTGTTTGCCCTCCCTGAAAGAGGGAGGCTTCGACACCTCCCATCATTTCTGTGATTGAAAAGCAAAAACTGATCAATACATGAAGAAATGTACAACACAGATAATATAAAACCATGAACCTGTTTGAAAACAGAGACTGCATGCAACCATAGCCTGGGTATAACCATCCTGCCTTGCGTGCGATTTTATTCACTCTGCAAGTCAGTCTGGAAACCATGGACCCAATTTTCCCCTGAAATAGGGAACCAATCACAGAATGGGGAGGGGGCAGGCGCAGCAAGACGATGACGAGACACCGACAGCCCTAGCTGTAAAACAGGCGAAAAGCTGTTTTATTTCCCTCTGTAGTGCTGTTATTACATGACATTTTTTTTAATATGTTTTCATGCGAGAAGGTAACTGTTTAGATCCCCAAAGAGCGGTTCGTTTGTCCAAATAACGGCTGCTTAGAAGTTTGCTCCAATGTTTTTCGGAAAAGCTCCGCCTGTGGAGCAGCGACCGGTCATCACAGAGGCAGCCTACCCCGTCCCCTGATGTGCTCGGCCCCGCCGGCTTGTTAAGTTATTTGTAAGAGAGAAATGCTGGTCTCATTGATGACACCTAACATTTGTGGCTGTCACATTAGTTTGTTTGAATGAAAAGTGAAGCTTCATGTGTGTGTGTTGGACAGACTGGCGCTGCCTCGTTGGGCTCTGTAGCCTAAGCCTACGTACAGATATCACCACATTTACATCAATAAATAAATGTTTTACAATGAAACGATCAGTCTGCATTAAATTTTATCATGGTAGGCCAATGTTATAAGTAGTTTATACCGCAAGTTTATTTTTAAAAAACTTCTGTCACTTTATATGTCATCGGGTATGATTAATACAACTGGCTATAAGCTGTGTGCAGACGCATTTGATGGACATTCGTAGCGCCCAATAAACAGCTATAGGCTTTCGTAAACCACGCCTCCAATAACAAAATGAACAGGACCAGAACCAGACCGAATCTCAATCTAAATTAAAGATGAGGTCTGGTGTTAGCCAGGCAAATGCAACCAGGGAACAACCACAAAAAAAAACATATGGAATATCTCCATTGCATATAAGGGGGAATAACACATACCAGTTAAGAATTCCAGTAGACCAACTGAGTTTTTATATAGTCGTCAGACCATATTTCAATTAAAAAACGAATCTCTTCATCCCCCCATGTACTTCTGCGGCTCATTTTGTCTTCTCTGGTTGTCTTGTTTATTTGCCTTGGTTGCCAGGCTAGTTTTATTTTGCTGAGTCAACCGGTTAGCGTGATGTAACTTCCTGTACCGTAAATCAAGAGCAGAAGAAGAAAAAAAACTTCCTGTCATTGATACGAAGGTCCGAATTATACCGAAAGTTGTTTTCACACTGCAAAAGGTCCGGACCTCAGTTCGCTAGGTCTGGACCGAGACCACCTCTTTTGGTCGGACCAAATTTTGGTCCTTTGGTCTGGACCGTGGTCCGCGGCACCTTTCACACCTGGAATTTAGGTTCGGATCAAACGGGAAAGTCAAAAAGTCCGGACCAAACAGCTCTGGTGTGAAAGCGCCCTTAGTTTTCGCTGGCCTGATCCTCCTGTTAATTGTGTAGAGACAGACAAACTGTTTGTTATTGCAATGCATTCCAAAATTTACACCTACATAAGATGTAGAATTATTGGGAAAACCAGATATTATTACAGAAGTAAATAGAGTAAATTGTATTTAATTTTATTCAGCTGCCAACATATTATACCACAGTGTTGAACTTATTAAGGGGGACTATGTCTTACCAGCAGCTTTATATAGCATCCAGGCCCCTTCCAGTGGTACCATTTTTGAATATGTGTCCATGAGTATTGTTGATATCTATGGGGAAAGGGAAAAACAAGTTTGGTACGGTACTATACTGAATTGGGAATCTACAGTTACATAGCTGTGCACTATGACGATATATATCGTGTGATGATAGAAAAACAATATTGCACACCGACACTATTGTTTCACATTATGATCTCTCACTTATTTAGTTTTGTCGCAAAACACAGTCTTTACAGCAATATATGTCTGTTCAACTTTTGCGTTGATTACAAGTAAATTAAGTAAAGCAAGTAAATTACTTTTTACTTGCAAAGCTTTTATTCCAAATTCAGTAATGTAACTAGTGTAGTTGTCATTAACTCTCCAGCTCTCCGTTGCTGTATGTCACTGCTCTGCTCCACTGTGCCCCGTGTGTGGAGGGCCTGAGCCCCGCCCTCACTGAAAAAACAAGCACAGGAGAGGAGAAGAGGAACTAACACGGCCACAAATGACAGCAAAATGCAGTAGACTATATTTATTTGTTATTTAATTAAGTTATATGCACTCATTTAATTTCAGCTCAGTGTGAGAGATTCTACTGCATTTTTCTGTAATTTATGTTCACGCCACTCTCTTCTGTATTTCAGAGTGGCCGGGACTGTCCCTAAACACCTGCAGCTTGGCTGGCTGGGGGGGACTATTTATTAATTTATTTTACATTAAATGTGCACATATTCACCCCTCTCTTTATTATTTTCTTTTATCTTACCTGGGAATGGTCAGCATTTTCTGGAATACTGATAGTCCTCCTCCCGAGTCCAGCCTGGAGAAGGAACATCTCATCAGAGGACTTAGGTGTTCGCTCTGTGAATTTATTCAGCAGAAAAAACTGGATAGGTGTTGACTTGACTGCCCTTCTTTTGGGAGATGGGGTATAGCCTTTTCCAGATTTGATTTGATAGGCCAGGAAAAGCACTGGGGAGATGAAAGGAAATGTGTATGGTAAAGACATTTAAGAATTTCTCATAAAAATAGATGTTCCCTTACACTGATCATCAGAACAAACTTCAGATTCAAACCTGCACTGTAACAAATTTTCTTGTTAAATTACAGTAAAATACTGGCAGCTACAGTCGCCAGCTTGATACTGTTATTTTACAGTGTACCTACTGTGATCTACAACAACAGCACATTACTGAAAAAATATTACAGTACTGTGCTGTAGAGGAAATAAACATTACGGTATAATACTGTCAGCCCTTTCGACACCATTATACTGTTATTTTACAGTTCCTACATTATTCTCAATTAACAACTTATTACTGTAAAATTATGCATGTACTGTAGAATTTTTTTCTACAGTTTTTTTACAGGGACCTTAAAGTGAAATAATAATATTAATGAAAAAAGCTGCCACAGAAATGGCTCAGACAAGAGATGCCTTTACAACAATCATTTATTAAAGCTGAACATTTTCAGTGTCAATAGAATACATAGAAACAGTACTTGGTTGTCATTTTTTTCTGGAACTATGACAAGGGACACATTACATTAACATTACACAGCATTACATTTATTAAACTTTGTTTTGTCCTCACAGGGCAAAATTGACTGGCAGTGGCTTGACTATTTGCAATATCAGGCAGTTCAACCTTTAACTTTACTGCTTGTTTTTTTTTTTTCCCCCTTCCTTCGCCCTCCCTTCACCCAATGGTAACTGTTGGGTCACTGCATCAATTGGATAGCAGTTAAAAAACTAGGTAAAGGTTAACCTCTTTACACGTAACAACAACCACAACAGATCCAACCTGTTCTCTACAGCGGTGTTTCTAAAACCTGGACATCCAAAACAGACGGACTGAGCTATATCGGTTAAATAAAGCCCCACTCAAAGTCCATTAAATTCTTTAGGAGAGTGGCCACATGAGGATTTACCGTGCTTGCTTTTTTGTGGACCAACTTCCCTGTTTTCTTTGACACCACCTTCCCCTGGCTGGTCTTGCTTCCCCTCTCGGGATTGATGCCAATGAGGCGCCTAAAATGAAATAGAAAGTACATAAGATATTACTGCAGGCGTGGTGAATAAAGATCATTTACATGTACATTCATTATGAAACCCTGTCACATTAATTATGAGAGAATGATTTCATTTTGAGACATTATGATTGATGATAACAGCCAGGTAATAACAGATCTTCCACATGCCACTGCTTTGATATCAGATGACATGTGAAACAACTGTAGAAGTAAACAATTTTTAATACATTTTTCTGACAGAAAATTTACCTTTGGACAAACTCCAGTGTCCTTGCTGCTTCGTCCTGGTACTGCAGGTTGAACACGTAAAATGTTGCAAAAACTGCAGCAAGCCCTGTGATGAATGATTTTTCGCCTTCACAGATGACCTGGCTTTCAATGCTGATCATCCATCGCCCCGAATGGACTCCATCACCAGCAGCAGATGCAGATAACAATTGCGGAAAACAGATATGAATATAAGGAACCCATATGAGGAAAGGAAGTTCACAGATAAAGCCATCTCTTATTGTTAGAGATGCCATTGAAGATTTGAGAATCCAATGGCCTCATTTTTTCACCCAAAAGGGTGTTACTGTCACTTTTAGATGCTGACTGACATCAGTGTTTTGTGAACCTTGGAGCTGTCCATTGAAGAATGTGGACAACACAAAAGTATCTAAGGACAAAACTGAAGAACAAAGACAGTCTGAAGATGGGGAATTGACTCTATGCCTCATTCAGTTGCTGATAGCCTACTTCAATGAGAGAATAGAGGACCTCATACTGTTTGCTGATGTAAGTTTTGTTTGTCTGTCCTATTGTTTTATTTATAAAACAATAATAGTTTGTGCAACTGGATGTTTTTGGACATCAGTCTTTTTGTCAAAAAGAAAGAAAACTCAATTTGAGATGGCAAAAAATATTTTGAGAGAACTAACATCAATGACACATTATGACAAAACTAAATTTTGGAGACATGACAGATGGAGACACAGAAATACAAACTGACTTTGTTTAATACTGTCATGCTTTTATGACACTTACTCAGTAGAATCAGTCGTGGACTGGCTGGGAGGGTCAGCGTGCGCTCAACATCAGCTGCAGTGGCAGACATCTGTAAAACATAGACAGCATCCAAATTAAGAATGGAATTGCGTGTTTAGTCACAGTCGACACAAGAAGTAATGTTAAAACAAAACTTACATCAGCAAAGAGTATGAGACCCTCTGTTCTCTCATTGAAGTAGGTCATCAGCAACTGGATGAGGCACAGAGTCAATTCCCCATCTTCAGCCTGTCCATCATTCTTCAGTTTTGTCCTTAGATACTGTTGTATGCATTGTCCGCATTCTTCAATGGACAGTTCCAAGGTTCGCAAAACACTTATGTCAGTTAGCATTTCAAAGTGAGTGTAAATACCCTTTTGGGTGAAAAGATAGGGCCATTGGATTTTCAAATCCTCAATGGAAGGTGCTGGACTCTCATTGATTTTTTCACGCTGAAGGCAGAAAGTTGTTTTCATTAGGTTTACAACTTCTGCCCTCTCACTTGCCTGAATTCCCTCCTGCCTGTAGATCTGTAACAGTTGTTGATGCTTTTGCTCCACTGTTTCATTCGTTTCCTCTGGTGGATGGTCCGGCTGAAATTGTGTGCACCCATATGCGTCTGTTGGCCTCTGCAGCTTTCCAGAACGACTTGATGACCTGTGTCTTTTGAATTTCCCAGCCCTGTTTAAGTTCTCAATTCTTGTTTTTACTTGCGAAAGGAGTGAGGTAAATCCCCCCGCAATGATTACACCTGCTGATGTCATGCCAGCAAAACAAGCAGGGTACTGCTTGACTATATCTTTGCATATGGTGAGGCATTCACTGCGGGTGGGGTTTACCTCGTACTTTCTAATTTCGTCAACAAGAATTCTAATCATTTGGCGTCTCTTGTCTGGGGCAGGTCTCCTGCTGTTAGCAATTGCTGACTGAACTTCCTCAGGCATTTTCTCCCATGGGACCTGAAAGGTTTCATGCCACTTACTGGTGTTGCCTGATTTGCTGTGTGAAGTACAGGATGTTGATGCTTCTGAGGAGCTTGGCACGGAAGAAACGCTGGACAGTGAAGATGAAGAGCAAGGCAGTTGACTAGAGAGTGATGTCAGGCTTGTATATTGTGAGTCATCTGGCAAGAGTTGTAGATCGAGTATGACTGTGGTAGATTCTAGAAGACATGGAAATATATTATTATTATCACTATTTCAAAAATGTGTCATTTATTCAAACTCACATCAAAAACAAAGATTGTGAGTGGAGATCCCATTTATTGTTCTTAACAGACTTGAGCGACCTCATACCTGGTGTGGACATTTTTGCATTCGTTAATATTTTTCCCCCATTTTTAAAATCTTTTCTTCCACTTAAATTCTTATTACTAGAAAAAAAATACCCCTTCAAATAATGGTGTATATGATGTAACCTCCCATTTCTGTTTAAAAAAACACACAGAAGTGGAACAGAAGATTTATTTAAAAAATGGGGAAAATATATTAATGTTGTTTTTAGGTTGTTGATGAAAATGTCCACCTTACTGCAGTCTTTGTAATCAGGTATGAGGGTTAAAGCTACCATACAATAATAGAAACTGCCTTTGGTAGGACTGTGTATAGTCTGTGGCCAGCCTAAATCACGACTTCATTCTGTGTTCATTCCAAATGTAAGTTGAGTATGCATTTTTTTTTCTTTTTTTTAAAAATAACTTTTCTTACCAACTTTAACTTGACAGGAAAATGGTATATTGGTAATACTTGCCCCTTTTCAATGCCTCCAGAAGTTTCCTTTGCTGGATAACAGGCAAGAGATCTTTGATGTCATCCTGTTGCACATACTTGAGGTCCTCTGTAGATTCCACACCTGAGGTTTCAAGTGCTGCGATGATCCGATTTTGAGTGTCCTCAGACAAATTTGGTAAAGTCTTGAGGATGATGACCTTTATTTCATCACTGATGGATGACATGGATCTAAAATGTTGGGACAGAATGATGAAGAGTTGGCAAAGACATACCCCAAACTGAATACTCAGGTAGTGGGTAGTGATCAAGAAGCTCTGCTTGACTGATACAACAGAAAGCTTCCTGCATCGGTGTGTGGACGTAGTAAGCATTAATCTCTGGTTGACGCACAGCCTGATATACCTCAGTGATGAAGTACACTGCTGAACTCTTATGAATGACAGCCTTTTTGATTTTTCCAACTACAAGGCCATCATCATTATGACCTACAACAACAAACATGTTGCACTTATATGTTGTCCCTTTTACTGTCACGGCTTGACTAATTAGGGTGTTTAGAGGATCAAAATTAAGATCAGCAACTGACTGTCTGATCTTATCATTGTAGTCTCCCACAATAAATTCAGTTCCCTTCTCTACCACAACAGATGGTGGAAACAGTGCTCCAGCACTTAGGAAAGACTGTAAAAGCTGATGTCTTTCAGCAAGGGTTCCACAGATATTTTTGAAGTTATGCAACCTTCTTGTACACTGCTTGAAATAAGTGTGTTTACTTTCGAATCTGAGTGTCCATAGACGGATGAGTGGCCCAAACTGAATGATGAGTTCTGGATAGTGATTGAGGTAATGATGTTTAGGCTTGAGTGGGTGGTCCGCAAAAGTCTGCATTCTGATGTGCAAATACTCATCTATCAGAACTCTTAAATATGCTACCTGGCCTGTGGAAATGGTTGGAGCACATACCAGCTCCACAATCTCTCTTAGCTCTAAAATAAGCTGCCACACTTCACTCTGTCCAGGATTTTTTGTTTTGTCACCAATTAACAATGGCAGCATTCTCAGAAAACACCAGTTTTGAACTGCATGCCCAGAGAGTTTTCCAGCCCCTGGGTTCACCTCACAAGGTTTGTTGTTGGCCTCATTACCAAGATATTTAAAGTGGTTAATGCGCCGGTTCAGCTCAACATAAGTAAACTCCTTTTCTTTTGAAACAAGGTGGTTGAGATACAATGCCAAATCTGTAGAGACAATGCCCTCAAAGAGGTCATGGCTGAGACAAGGAGGCAATCCAGGCTGACATACGTGAAAATATGTCAGTTGATTGAAAATGGAGTCGAATTTAACACCACAACAGCCCCTTGCTTCCACATTATGACTCGCAGCCTCAGTGTTTTTTTGATATGATTGTGGTGTGCGGTCAGGGCCCTTAGCCAGAGGATCGGCCTGAAATGCTTCCTGATCAATCTCACAATATCTGCAAAAATGTGAGCTCTTACTGAAATTTTCAGTGAAGCCCCCGATGTTGTGTGAACCCAAATTGTCTCCTGCTATGGCACACAGGGTTCCCTTGTAGAGTTGGCCATCTGACAGAGTTACTCCATTCAGCTCAAGGTCCTTTAAATCTTTCACAAGAGAGCCAAACACTAGATCCTGTCCAAAATATTTATAGTCTTGTTCTCGACAGAGCAGCACAAGTTGCATTTGATCAACACTTGATCTATTGTAGGGCTCAATATTTGCAAGGGTCATATATACGGCCAAAATCTTGTGCTTTTTCCTCCCGGACCCCAGGGGGTTCACAACTTCAAAGGAGTCCTGATACAGGATTACACCTAATGAAGAGGCTGTCTGGTTGAGCAGCAAGTTCTTTTCAATATTTGTACCATCCCACACATCCTGTAAAACATTATCAGGTTGTATGCTGTTTTTTGCCTGCTGCAGTTGCTCCCTTACTGTCTCTGAGGACAAGAGAGACTCGATAGTCTTTTTCACAGGAACATATTGTCCAAAACATTCTTTCCCTGACTCATTCTGTCCAAAATAAATAGACACTGGCTCTACATAATTAAAGTTACTTTTGAAAAACGTTTTTCTTTTGTGGTCAGTTTTCAGTGAGTGGATATTGGTAGTCCTGTGGAGATCTTCGTTTTTTAGTGTCTCTATGACAGTATTTCTGTCAGCCTCAGAGAGTCCAAGTGATGTCAATTTCTGATTAAGCTTGGAAAGTAGGTGAGACTGATTGATGTCATGAATTTCCTGATAATGTTCAGTTATGGTTTGAATGGTTGAGGATGGAAGGAGCAATTTTGCTTGTAATTTCAAATAAAATAAGGCCAAATGTCTGACAAATTCCCCTTCATCTGCTTTTTCTGGGTAGACCTCCATGTCTTCATCAGTGGACTCACTAGGATTCTCAAGCAGTGTATTGCAGCTCTCATCATTCAAATCACTAGTGCTGCTTGTACTTGCTATGGACTCAACTAGGCTTCCTTCAGTGTGATCTTTATGTTTTCTGGACATATGTGATGTAAACGTTGACTTCACAGTAAATGTTTTTTTACAATGTCTGAATGGGCATGAGACTGTTTTTCCCTCAGCAATATGACTTTTTAGGTGCAAGAGAAGACCCCGGATATCATTGCACTTAACACTACATAAGTCCAAATTGCAGTTCAATTCTTCTGCATCATCCAGTTTAGTTTGGCCTACATTCATCTCATATTTATGGTGATGAGTGTGAGAGCGAAAGGCTGAAAACTTAGAAAAAGTCCTTGTACATCCCAGGAAACCACACTTGAAACATGCATTGGGCAGACAACTATGAGTTTTCATGTGCCGGACATATGCAAATATATTCCTGCAAGTCTTACCACATATGTTGCAAGTTATCATGTTTTCACTACAGGCCTTCACAACTAAAGGATCTGAACTAAGTGAACCATCAAGTTACAACAATCTTTTAAGTAGGCTATGTAAAAAGGCAACTCCTTAACTGTGAGCGTTAGCTTGCTACATTACATGTGCACTTTACAAGCTATTAGCCTTTTGCTATTAAATGAGCACAGTAGAAGTTATTATTTGTCTCAACCTACATAACAAATGTCTCCCGAAACTTTTGGCGAAAAGAGTAGGCTACTACAACACATAGGCCTAGTAAAATGGAAACTACAGCAAATCAAATCTAAGTTGGTTAACATGCTCAACAGAGAGCTAAACCTTTTCACACAACTTTGCTAAATTAGCTAGTGAAACGTGATCTCAAACTGCTAATCCAACAAAAAGAATAACAAAAATCAAATAATAGCGTTATTCAGACTTTTGAAAGTTAATTTTACCTTCTTTGGAAAGCCACAGTCAGGACGGATGATGATGATAGTGCGCTGCAAAGTTGATGAGAGAAGGATCAGCATTCGGGGTCTCCTCAAGTGGTCCGTGCAGTCTTTAAGTACAGTTTGGCTGAAAACTTTGTTGACCGTTTTTTCCTTCTGTCTCAAATAAAAACACATATGTTTAGGCCTAGATTTCAATTTTAGTTTTTTCCTAAGAGTAAAAGGATTTAACAGACGCATGGCTGAAGATTTCTGTTAACTGAAAAAGAAAATAAATACTGTATTATACCGTGATATTATGGCAGCTTACTATAAAAAAAGATAGAATACTGCTTTGTACTGTAAGATTTTACAGAAGCTTGCTGTTAATATTTTATCCCTCAAAGACGTTTGAATTTACAGTATTCAACTGTATTAATGGAGAACGGTACACTACTGTTCAAAATACCCGGTATTTTTACAGCAATTTGTTACAGTGAGGCCTTCACTGTTGAAACTTCTTGGAGTCAACTTTTGCACAAACAAGTGTGTTAATCACCCTATTGACACCTTTACAATAGAAGAAGATTCCTTCACTCTGTGCTGGACCTTCCTGATTGGCCAGAAAGTTTGGTTGCCATGGAGACAAATCCGTTGTCCCCCTCTCTGTCCTCCTGCATCTGGAAGTAATTAACTTTACACATAAACTTGTGTACCTACACACACGTCCTCTCCAGGAAACATCAAAATGTTGTGTTCTGCAACTGGAAGTATCTCCATTTATCAATAGTAGGACAAACTTTTTGATTCATTAAGACAATAAGTATTGATAAAATTATTGACTTTCTCCCTCCTAATCACATTCTGACTCAAATAAAGTTCTTCCAGCACCTTTTCCCCTCCTCCTAAGCTCACAGAGAGTCTCTGCAGATCTATTCTTACAGAAATGTTGAAATCACCATTAAATAATTGTTTATCCACTTTTATGTAACAAAATCCAGTGTCAAACATATTTTTATTTAGAAGCAATGAAAATCCTATCTTTCACCAAGTTTAGGTTTTATTTCTTTTTCAACCATTAATTAGATTTTCTACAATGCAATTTTGAAGAGATAATCGTGTTTTTCTTTCATGGCAAATGTTTACTCGTTAATATAGTCTTATCTAAGTCTGACAGTAAGTTAACATGCCTGTTTTATAGTTTATATCTGGAATATGTGAAACTTTTGTTTGTCAA
The DNA here is from genome assembly GCA_029874485.1 of Naso brachycentron. Taxonomy (NCBI): domain Eukaryota; kingdom Metazoa; phylum Chordata; class Actinopteri; order Acanthuriformes; family Acanthuridae; genus Naso; species Naso brachycentron. The sequence goes on along the minus strand of JAQFJA010000010.1, from coordinate 3,260,660 downwards.
TTTTTCTTGTATTAGATGAATCTCCAGTATAAGACTTTGTTCCTTTGAAGTTCCTACATGTTTCATTAGCGTTGCTCATTTTGATAGAAGTCTGAACAAGAATAATCGCATTAGGTTTCCATCACAGTAGAAGTAATGAATGCTTTGTGCCTTAAAATTGTCTTTAACCCATCTATTTAGGTTATTATGGTTATTACTTATTACACCTTGAATATTTCTTGCCTGTTTG